>CM060591.1:6010656-6137985 GCA_030578255.1 Tiaroga cobitis | reverse complement strand
GAGAGGAGAGGAGAGGAGAGAGGGAAGGGAGAGGAGAGGGAAGAGGAGAGAGGAGACGGGAGAGGAGAGGAGAGGAGAGGAGGAGGAGAGGAGGAGGAGAGGAGAGGAGAGAGGGAAGGGAGAGGAGAGGAGAGGAGAGGAAGGGAGAGGAGAGGAGAGGAGCGGAGAGGAGAGGGAAGGGAGAGGAGAGGAGAGGAGAGGAGAGGGAGAGGAGAGGAGAGGAGAGGAGAGGAGAGGAGAGGAGAGGAAGGAGAGGAGAGGAGAGGAGAGGAGAGGAGAGGAGAGGAGAGGAGAGGAGAGGAGAGGAGAGGAGAGGAGAGGAGAAGGGAGAGGAGAGGAGAGGAGAGGAGAGGAGAGGAGAGGAGAAGGGAGAGGAGAGGAGAGGAGAGGAGAGGAGAGGAGAGGAGAGGAGAGGAGAGGGAAGGGAGAGGAGAGGAGAGGAGAGAAGAGGAGAGGAGAGGAGAGGGAAGGGAGAGGAGAGGAAGGAGAGAGGGAGAGGAGAGGAGAGGAGAGAGAGGAGAGGAGAGGAGAGAGGAGAGGAGAGGAGAGGGAAGGGAGAGGAGAGGGAAGGGAGAGGAGAGGAGAGAGAGGAGAGGAGAGGAGAGGAGAGGGAAGGGAAGGAGAGGGAGAGGAGAGGAGAGGAGAGGAGAGGGAGAGGAGAGGAGAGGAGAGAGGAGAGGAGAGGAGAGGAGAGGAGAGGAGAGGAGAGGAGAGGAGAGGAGAGGAGAGAGGAGAGGAGAGGGAAGGGAGAGAGAGAGGAGGGAGAGGAGAGGGAGAGGAGAGGAGAGGAGAGGGAAGGGAGAGAGAAGAGGAGAGGAGAGGAGAGGAGAGGAGAGGAGTGGATGAGAGAGAGAGAGGAGAGAGGAGGAGAGGGAGAGGAGAGGAGAGGATATATTATTTGTAAAATTAATTTGAATAATATAATTAATAAAATATAGCAAAAATACTGGAGGAAATATCTTATCTTATATGGGGGTATATAAGTTAAGTGCCTTCAGAGGAGAGGAGAGGAGAGGGAAGGGAAGTTATTTTGATTAAAGATTATGAGGGCACATGAATAAAAAAAATGATGTGCACGGATAGATCATTTCTAATAAATAATGCAATATTCCATTAAAAATGCATTAAAGAGGTCAAAAACAATGCCATTATATCTTTAACATCGTTGGCCAAAATGGAGGAATCTGTAAATAACAGCCTTTTTCACATTACAAGATGATTTACCTTTAGATTCATACCAATGTCTGACTGGGTATCTCTTTTGTGGCCAGTTTAACCATTGTCATAATTCTAGTCTGGTTTACCATAGCTCTATCCCTCCAAAGACAGTAAAAAGATTGTAGTAAAATGTTCCCTGTGGTGCCAAATATCTGTCAATGTCCAAATTTCTAATAGCAACACATCATGTTCTTATTGATTCAGGAGCTGCCAGGAATGTCATAGACTGAGAGTATATTAAAATATTGAATATTCACCACAACCCCTGCCAACCTCCTGTACATGTCAAGACGTTAGATGACAAACCGCCAAGATGTTACCGGGCAAGCCTTGGGTGACTTGCAAATTGTAAAATTCAGATAAGATTTTTTAAATTCATGTTTGCCTGTTCTGGGTGCCTGAACAGTCTGAAGGATCTTAAAAGCAAGATGTTTGTAATACATCATGTGTATATGTTTTTAGGAACAGTCAAGTATACCGTCTATAGAATTTGGTCTTGTGCCACTGATCTGCTATCAGTGTTACGCCACTAAATCAATATTTTCTCTGTGATGACAGACACAGATATCTATGTGCATGTCAGCATTGCCTAATGTGTGTGGAAAGGTTGTGTTTATATAAATAATATTATCCCTCAAAAGCAATCATTAAGTAGCACTGGAAATACACAATGACAACACAATCCAGACAAAAGAAAAACACTAACATTACTGTGGGGTAAATAAGACTAGAATGACCTCCACCTTGAACTGATAGGAATATGAGCCAGCCAGCATTACCTGGTGGAAAGATGAAACCTGAAAACATGAGCCTTACTGATGGGTAAGAATATGTTGGGGGATTTTACACCAAGACAGCACATGTAATCAAACACATGTGAACACACATATAGATGAGGATTCAAACTGAGAGATGAGGCTTGTAACTATCAAGAATCTGTAATGGCTTACAATAGCATGGAGAATACACAGGGCTCAACAATCAATGAGGCAGCAAATATGTAGGCATACACAGCAATGAATACATGAAAGTAAAACAAATAACCTAGTGGGTGATAAAAATCACACAGACCTAAATGAAGGAGGAACGAGAGCCATATCTTTAAATGACAATATATGGTTTTGAACACCCAAGCACAATGGTTCTCAACCAGGGGCCCGGGACCCATTACATCCAAGGGGGCTGCAGGATGACTTATAATATTTTAAATGAATATATTATTTGTAAAATTAATTTGAATAATATAATTAATAAAATATAGCAAAAATACTGGAGGAAATATCTTATCTTATATGGGGGTATATAAGTTAAGTGCCTTCAAGTCAAAAAGATTGAGAGCTACTGCAATTGACCCTTCGCAAAGTCCCGCCCCCCTTAGTTACTGTTGCTATGTCTGACAAGCCATGGCACTCTAACGCCACACTCACATCTTCTCAGGCAGTGAAAAATACATTGCGGGGCAAAGAGGACACTGACAACACGCCGATAGACAAGACAGAGCGCTTTTGGTATGAAACAAAGTCTCAGCTTTCAAATGTTGTATTTTAAGAAATTCAAACAATATTGCTTTGTGGCTCTTTAATGTGCCGTGACATATCACTGTAGCACCTCAGTTCAAGCGGCATGTGAAGCAATCATCTCTTCCTACTAGTTATAGCACAAACAATATGAATGAACATCAGAAGGTATGTTGTTTTAACAGCCTGGTCTCATTGTTAATACGCAAGTATTAATACGTTTTTTTCAAAGATAGAAAACGTACTTTTTGTACGTTTCATAGATCCTGAAACGTATAATATGGACGTATCTGCAACATTTAAACGTAACATAATTACGTTTTTTTCAGCTACAAAACGTTAACTGTTTACGTATATTTCATATCATAAAGATATCTGTATAATTTCCCTTTTACCATTTTATTGATAAATGTGAGATCCCTTAACCCTACTTCTAAACCTAAACATACCCATTTTATACAGAATATAAAAAGGATAAAACGTAATGGACAGAGGTGTGTAGGAAAATGGCAGTTTTATTAACAATACAGCATTAAAATATATTTTGAGCCACTAATCCTGCTCCTAATTTACCCCTAAACCTACCCATAACCATTCCTTAAAACTACGTAGGCTACAATTATAAAGAAAAACATAACAGACAGACAATTATAATCACAATAATTTATTTATTGCGAAAATGTCAAAACCGGTACAAGTCGTTCACATCATTATGTGTTGCAGTCGCAGACGCAGTCCTCTCTGAGTAGAATTTAAGTTATTAATCCATAATCCGGTTTCGGCTCGCACTGTGAAGGCGCGCGCGCTTCTTCATTTCAAATGTTGCACACGTCACCGACTGGAACACGGAATGTAGCAATTATTCACGAAGCAGGCGAGAGCCAATGAGCGTTTGATTTCCCTGCCGTAAAACATGTCGTAACGCTTCTTCAGGGCGCAATTTTTTAATTTGAATTCATCACGAGCGCGGGATTTGACGTTTACGGTCGGCGATGAGAATGGAGATTAAGATCGCTGGATAAAGGGCTGAATTTGGATCTGTTTCTTGCAAACGTATGGATTCTAAAGATTTGGATGACATCAAGCTAATAAAATGTATGTCTTTTGTGAATTTATGTGTTTTGGTGTATTATGGTTCTATAGGAGAAAACGCATTTTGTGTCTCACGGTAAATAAACTATATTACAAAATGGTTAAAAAAATTAAGAAGGTAATGTTATTTTAAAGGGTTTAAAGTGTAGTCTTGTTTAACACAATGTAAGTTAACTTAGGCTAATCCTCTGAAACGAGTTTGCAGCAGAAGGCACGAACAGAGTGAAATGTTATTATTTCTTAAATGAGTAAACTGCATTTAATAAATGCGACTGAAAACGTAATTGATAAGACAGTTGAAAGCAATAGAGTCAAAACATTAATGCCACGATTTTAATAAGCATAAATAGGAACAGGTACAAATTTGTACGTCGGCAGAGTCCATACGTAAACAATTTACGTTTTTGTGCTGTCAATACGTAAATATTTTACGTTTTAGTGCTGTAAATACGTCAGTATTATACGTTTCTGAGTGTACAAAACGTAAGTAAATGTACGTGTGGTAAAACTACACTTAACGTAAAATACACACGTATTCTCATGAGATCACGTTGGTTTTAACCACAGAAAGACGTCAATATACACAATTTTCAAGTTAATGTCCACGAAGTTAAAGGAGTCCTATTATGTTTTTTTTTCACTTTTTCAACTTTAGTTAGTGTGAGCATAAAAAAGATCTGAAACGAGTCATCATGTAATTCCAGTCTTCCTGCTCAAACCTATGTAGGTTTGTAACACATTTGCATAATGCAACCCTATGGTCTTCATTAGCTGCCTGTGAACAACATCTACTTTGACCCACCTTCAAACACTGTAGTTGTAGTTGAGGCCTGAAAGAGTTTGATTCATGTTGTCGACCTGTCAAGAAGATGCAGTTTTCTGTGCTGCGAAAGCAAACCCACTTTGCATGCACTTCCAAAGGATGAGGACTCGAGCTCAAGTTAATATGGTAAAACCAATGCCATCATTACTATTCATATCTGTGTTTAAGCGTGCCGAGGAATCCTCCAGAGCGGAAATTCAGCTATGGTAATGGGTGTTTTGTTTCCGTCATGCGCTGTAAGCGGTCAACCAATCACAACAGACTGAGCCATCTGACCAATCAGAGCAGAGTAGTCTCTCAAAACCACTTCAGACACTGAAAAAAAGAGGTGTTGCTGCAATGTACGTATATTATGGGGAAATTAAAGTGGTTTTGACCTTGGATGCATGTAAACCTATGCAGGAGATATCTAAAACAAAAGTAGGAATCTTTAAAATTAATGAATGAAAATCATCTAAATCCTATTTGTATTTGAATCATATTATTTCTCTTTCATTTTATATACGTCCTGATTCACAAATTGTTGCATTTGAGAAGGAACGTAAAGTGAACATTTAATGTGTTGAGTATGTATCGATCTATCATGTCATGTATTGATCTAACTAAAGTTGCTGCTGTTTACCAAGCATTTGGGTGTACACACAGCCAGCAGATGGAGAGAGAAATCACATGTTCTCTTTAGACTGCACTGAGCTGCTTGGCATGTTTTCAATTAGACAACAACAACATAGAGGAGAACTAAACTAAAGCCTGTGGATATGGGTGTTTATTAACCTGCTAATCATTTCACGATCATCAGTCATGGATACTAATAATTATCGAACCTCAGACAATATATATTTCGAATCGAGCTTGTGATATTCTTTAATTATGTTCTCAGAAATTAGGATTTTATCACTATTATTGAGGCTGGATAAGTTGATCTGATATAAACTCTAATCTGTATGAATTAACAGTTCTGGTATAATTGCTTTTTATGATACTGTACATACTGAGACCCACTGGCATGAGAGTTGCAGACTGGTGAGAGCTTTACATTCACCAGTCTGCAAATACTGGCATGTAGGAATAGAAAACTTCCTCCTCATTATTGTTTTCTAGGGTAAATGTCAAAAATTCTGGAATACTTATACTTGACTTCATTTCACAGCCAAATAATTCTGAATAGCGACCGCTGACCTTGAAAACACTGTAAAGAATAAGATGACCATATCTCCAGGAAACCAGTTAACCTAAACAGTTGTGCTCTGTTTCTCCGACCTCTCTTTCTCCGGACATAGTAAAAATATTTCAATTCATATATATATATATATATATATATATATATATATATCATGTCCATTTATTTATTTGGTAAACAACCATGTGTTAACATGTCACCCCAAAGCAAAATCTTGCATAAAGGTCTTCTATCACCCTGGTTTATTTTTTAATTTTTTAAATATCTTCTTTTGTGTTCTAGAGAAAGAAAGTCATACAGGTTTGGAATAACATGTAATTTAAGCAAAATATTGAAGAAGCAAAAAAAAAAAGAAAAAAAAAAAAAGAATTGTATACAGTATATGACGTGTATATAATTGTAAAATAATAATCTAGATCTTTTAATTCTAGATAATTATAATCTAGAAAAAGGTACTTGCCATCAGTAAAGGATAATAAGAACAGGGAAAAGACGATGACAACAACAACTATATTTTATATAAAAGGATCCATTAAGCATCAGTGTGCTGTGTCTCAGAAACGAAGATGCATGCTTTCATCTCTTTACCAGGAACACTGCGGGATTGGAGTAATGGAATAATTCTAAGAAAAATTATAATAGAAGGTAGTTGAATTACAGACCTAACCATAGCACTTTGCAACACAATGATGGTAATATTTTATAACTTTATGAGTCATTCAGGAACATTAAATTATGTTATATACAGTATCAGTAATTTATGTATGAAAAAATGTAAAATCTAAGTTTTATGGCATTTCTATCTGAATATATATATAATGTTTGTTAATGTTACTAACAAGTTGATGTCATTATTGGCATATCATAAAAATGACTCGCAGCCCAATAGGTAACTAAACCTCAAATGCATAGAGTCTATAAAAAATGTATTATGGCAGGGCAGTAGTTGTGTGTGGTCGGCATACTGATGGCTTTCTCTCTCCATTTTATCTCATCCTTAAACCCTTTGGGTCAACAAAAGGGCCTTGGGCATGGGAAAACATACTTAGAACACTGGTGTGTGTGTGTGTGTGTAGGGGAGGGAGTTAAAAATATTTTTTGCCTATACAGCAACATTCTGACACACAGCAGCTGTAGGCAGCTTAACCATCAAACCAAACACGTCCTGTCAAAGAGTTGTGTAGCCTTTTCTACAAAATATAACTCTCAAGTAAAACCTTGAAGTTCCACTCTAAAATATGACAAACAACCTTATTTGTTAATTAATGTAGATTTAATTCCAGAGATAAATCACAGCTCATGTGATTAAATTGTCATTATTCAGTAAAGAGGGGAGACCAGCAGCAACAAAGTTCTTTCTACCAATGATGGTTTAATGCACCCGTGGAACAGTCCTTAAAGGGATAGTTCACCCAAAAATGAAAATTCTGTCATCATTTACTCACCCTCACATATTACTCACCCCATTGACTTCTTCAAAATATCTACTTTTGTGTTCAGGAGAAGAAAGAAATTCATACAGGTTTACTTGAGGGTGAGTAAATGATGAGAGAATTTTCATTTTTGGGTGAACTATCCCTTTAAGATTCTAACAGGCTATTGAGGCTAACACAGCTTACAGGTAGGAGGACATTAATGCCACAGTTCCAATAACTCCAAAACTCAGTACATTAAAGCGACCTTAAAGAGAACATGACATAGTCCTACTGCAGGGAGGCATGAGGACTGGAGATGTGGCCAGCGCAATAAACGGCATGTCCATAATGTACTGTAAGATGCCTGAGACAGTGCTACAGGAAGACAGGAAGGACAGCTGATTTAAGAGTTTAAGATGCCTAATGCACATAACATTTTTAAATGAAAACAATGTCATTAGCTGATCAATATATTTTAGTAAAAAAGGGGGAAAAAGGATGATCCATTCTTTTAGAAATCTGCCGTAGACCCATATGCTCTTTCATGTTTATTTCTAAAATATGTCTACTGCACAGCAACGAAGCCCTTAGACAGACAGACATACCTGTCAGGTTCTTGAGTCCGAGTTGTCTCAGGCCGAAGTATCCATCTCGTCTGTAGTTGAGAAAGATGGCCAGAGCGTAGCGTCCTTCATACAGTTTAGTGCCACGGATGATCCGCAGGTTCTCCAGAGGAAGATAGTCAAACTGGTTCAGAGCCACCAACACGTAACCCGTCACCTCCCGGATAGACTGGGGAGATACAGATAAGCAAAACATGACATTCAAATGATCCGTTTTGTGAAATGTAGATAAAAGTGTGCTTGTGAGGTCTTTCGAATTTATTCATATCCATCTCACGGAACATAATTTTATATCTCCTTAGGTTGAGATTTGTCCTCTACTTTCGGTTCCACAAAGACTCAATGCCCTCGGTCATCATGGCGATTGAGCATCACCAAAAGGACCCCCAACGAGACAGCCTTGATATAATTTGAAGAGATAATGGCCCAAGAGAGCGCTGGACCCTCCTTCTCCACACCAACATCAATCATGTTGACATCCAATCACTGTTTCACACTGCGTATCATTAGCAGGCACAGAGGACAGGTCTATTTCATGCAGAAGAAGTGAATGTGATATAGCCGTTCTGATCGGACACACACATACTGCTGCTGTAGTCACGGAAGCACACGGAGACAGCTGTCACCTGCCAGTCACGCGCACTGGAAGGCCAATGAGATCATTTATATACTGCTGTCTTAAATTCCGGATTCTGATTGGTCAGTCACAGCAATTAATAAAATGCCTGCTTAACATTTACCATTAAAGGAATAGTCCACCCAACAAATATCAAGTACTCACCCGCATGTCATTCCAAACTTGTATGACTTTCTTTCTTCTGTGGAACATAAAATAAATATTTTAAAGAATGTTGGTAACCAAACCGTTTCAGTTGCCCAAGCTGTGACTTCCATTGTATTTTCAGTCTATAAAAAAGGAAGTCAATGGGGACCGAAACTGTTTGGTTATCAACATTCTTCAAAATATCTTCTTTCTATTTCATGGTATCCTAGTAGAAACATTTTTTTTTTTTTTTTGGACATACAGCAAGGTAATACCATTGGTAATTGGTAATACACCTGGAAATTTGCATTGGATGCAATCACTCTACTGTGATAATATTGTAGTAGTTTCTGTCTTTGTATCAGTGTCTTTATAAATCAGTCAAGTTTTAGGATAATTATTATGGAGGAGTCCATTCAATTCAAGCCATCTGCGTTTCAAGTAATAGTTGTTATAGATGAAGTAGTATTACATCAAGCATATCTCCTAGTGTGGGCAGAGAGATTCTCATTGTCCTAACGTGACACGAGAGACAGTGAACAAAGGATGAATTCTGTAATCAGTAATTAGCTTGATTATACCTTTCATACAGGCTGACTGATGAAGAACAAATAACACATCAAAGCCTCACACTACAGGAAAAAAAGAAGAAAAAAAAAGAAAAAAAAACTTGTGCCCAGAAATTTTGCACCAATGCTTTCTCTTTTACACTATTTTCACCATTTTGGCTTCGTACATTTTCTAATAAGTTCAAACACATAGGCTATTACATGTTCAGTAACATCCACCAGTGTCACTAAAGAAAATACACACCAACACAACACATTTAGAAATATTATTAGATAGAAATTTAGATCCAGATATTCTCTTTGGAATCAAAAACTGATGAACCATTCAAAAAAAATCAAATTGCATTATGAAAATAAAAAAAAATAAAAAAATAAGAAAATAAATACCTAGTTCTAGCCTGAAACTCAGATGGCTCTTATTTCCTAAAAATGATCTTACTGATCCCAAAACGCTATATAAAGCACATATACGTATAAAACAACACTACACATTTTATGTTACTTTCAAAATCTCACTGATGTTCACCTTTATACCTAGACATGTAATATTGAAAGCCTGGGGTTTTGTAACTCCGTTTCAACATACATTACAAACACCACTGGTCACACACTGCAAAGACACAGTAGAAAAAAACTCAGATATGTGTAGCTCAAATAGCAGTAATGTACCAACTGGAATCCCAGAAATCAAACACAGCCAAGTTCCAAATGCTCACTTACATTATCCATCTTTATTTTTCTTGCAGGCATCATTAGACTGTAAAACAAACTTATCCCCCTCCCCTTTAGTTCTGGAACCATACAATTATAGTGTCTGTAGTATTAATATTAGATATTTTTTACGAATATTAAACGACACTCTTACAAGTATAAATCTCACACAACAACCAAACATCTCTTCAGTTTGAATTTTAGTCTTGGATTCCTGCACTAATAGTGTGCAAAAGAAAAAGAAAAAATAGAGCAAACACAGTATTCTACAACACTTGGAGGTGAGCCAGCAATGCTGACTCGTTATCGTCAACGCTGAGCGAATGTGGTAAAGATAAAGCTGAGCGGGCAGCAATCACTCGTTGTGAATTCCAGCCCAAGAGCAAACAATATAAATGTCAATGTTAAATGCAATCTATTTGTTCCACTTTAGCAGCAGATGACATAACACATGTGCTTGATCAAAACCATCTGTGACAGGGTAGATATTAAAAATCCATGGAGAGAAACAATTCAGTTAAACGTCTGAATATCACGGACACAGGAGGCTTCACCAAACCCTTGTTATAGGACTTTGTCAGAGGATTCGTGAGTGTTAACCATTATGACCATGTTGATTTTAGACAATCTCCATTTAAGAGACCCCACCCCAAAAGGAGTGATCTCACGTCAAAGTGGCTTTTATAGTCTTTTATTGGGATCGAAAGCAGTGAAGCTCAAAGTTTACTTCGTTTTTTACTTCGTTACTGTATGCTAGGGTATGCATACAGTGAAGGTTTGCCTGGATGTGTCCATCTTAGTGTACTAGAACGCAGAGCCGGACAGTAACGGAGTACATTTACTTGAGTACAGTACTTGAGTACAATTTTGAGGGATCTGTACTTTACTCGAGTATAATTTTTGGGGAGTACTCATGACTTTACTCAAGTACATTTGAGAGGTAAATATTGTACTCTTTACTCCGCTACATTTCTATCCATAACCTATCCGTGAGTAAATAAAAATAAAAATGATCTAAAAAAAAATAAAAAAAATAAAATCTCGGAAACCCTAATTTGTTGTTTCCCTCTCAAACGTGATTGGATTGTGCAGGCGCCACTGATTGGGACAGTCAGCCTATCAGCAATCACCTTCAGCTTTCCGCCAAAATCAACTCCATGGTCAGATTTAGATTAGACAAGAGACGAACAATGGATGAAGGTCCATCCCGGGAATGTGTCAACCCGTGGCCCCACCTCGCCCAACTATTTCAATTTTCAGAACAATTGAATGATAGTTTTCGCTTCAAGTGTTTGCTGTGTTTGCCCAAACAGAACTTTATCACTGCCTACAAAAATTCATCCTCCAACTTGCAAAAGCATGTCAAGGTACGTACATTAAAATAAACTTCCTTACATTTCTAGGCTAGATTCTACTAGATAAAGAAAAGTGTACTAAATAATTGGCTAGGTGCGATAATGCAGCTTACATTCTCGGTTACGTTTGAGTAGTCGAAGCCACATGCACCCGCCAATTTGCCAGCTGTAGCTAGACATTCAGATGGCTAACTTTGCCCTGACAATAGCATAAGCCAAGGCAAGCTAATCGTGTAACATAGATAATCAACTGATGTCCTTTCAGATTCATGTTTTGGTGCCCCTGACAAATAGAGAGAGCATATTTTATTTAAACAAAAATTTTTAATTATATATTTCCTAGTCTGAGCTCGAGTACGAAACGTCTTTTTTACCATACAGAGCGAATAACTAGAGCAACCCTACAGGGGCTATTATTATTTTTTTAAATAACAGTTCAGCTGGCCTAGACAGGATTACAATAGTGTTTGTAGAACTGTACGTCTTAAATGCCTATTCAAGTGGGGGAACGCTCTTGAGTGTACTTATACCTGTCTTGTTATACCATACAAAATTGCTGTAACGTTAGCCTACAATTGTATTTAAATACATGAGAGATATGCTATCCAAAGTCTTGTATTTGCCTGACCTAATATTGCAGCACTTGTTAGAATGTCAGAAGCTGGTCCATGTAAATTAAAGTTCGTTGCACCAGTAAAACCAATTTTAAAAGTTAGTCTGTAGCCATTGGAAAATTATGAACAACCAGCACTTCATAATTAACCCTCTGGTCCTCTTCGGTCAAAAATACACACACACACACACGCACGCACCCATGCACACAAACAAATAATTATTGTGTTTGCTATTATTTTAGCCTAATAGGTGTTCCTGATATCTGTTGCGATGCAACAATACATTAAATAATTACAGTTTGTATGTATATAGTTAAAAAATATTTATTATTAATATTACATTTATTCCTCTTTTTTAACCTTCAGTTTGATAATGATTGTTTGCTGTTATGTTATTATTATGTTTTTACTGTTAGATCATAATTGCTGTTCCCTTCTGAACTTGAAGTTTTATTATCATTTATAGAATTAAACTGAATAAAATACCAATTAATTGCAAAATGTCTGTATAAAGTATTTTGAAATTTCACTATCCATCCCTTATTTTGTTAGATTTTTTAATTATCAAATACTGACTAACAAAAATGCTTGCATTGTTGTGTTCCCTTTCTAACCAAATGTTGGTTGTAATCACAATGCAAAACCTGATACTTATCTAACAGAAATATCTAAAAATATCAAAAAGTAGTCTTTTAGAATGTCTAAATATATATCTAAATAAAATAAAAAAACGAATAAAATGGAGAAATCATGTCTTAAAAAAAGGCGAATTAAAAAACCTCTCTATGTGAGCTTTTCTCACTTAAATTTTTTTATTTTAAAGGCCTGCACTATTTTTATGTGAAATATTGCATTTATTAAAAAACAAATTTAAGTAAAAAATATATATCAATTCTAAAGAAAAAAATTGCTCATAAAAATGTAATAATTATTGCATAGTAACATAGAAATCTTTAAAAATTCTAAATAAGAATCAAAAAATATTATTGAAGAAGAATATATATTACATTGGTTTTCCTGAAAAAAAAGAAAAAAAAAAGGCTTCGGTCACTTTAGAACGGGAAGAAGCCATGTGTGACCCCTAAACGAAGAGGACCAGAGGGTTAATAATACTGCTATGTAGACTATATGAGAGAACAGCCTGGGTATCTTTTCTAATATTTATTAGTTTATTATAGTGTAAACTGAAATATTATACTGTGTTTTACAGAGAAGGCATGAGACACATCTGGAGGAATACTGTCAACTGACTTCAACAGCCTGCAAGAGGCCATCAGAAGGTGGAACAGGCTTCAAGGCGAAGCAACTGAAGCTGGAGGAGACCAAGCAGGTGTCTCAGAAGACGGTTGATCGGGCTATCCTCCACTTCATCGTTCAAGGTCTCCAGCCCTTCTCCCTAGTTGAGAAACCATCCTTCCAAAAACTTTTTGTAGAATTACAACCGAGTAGTGCCGTCATGTCCCGCATAACTGTGCGGCGCAAGATTGATTCAGCTACATCTAAAATGAAAGAACGTCTCAAGAACAAAATGAAAATGGCACCATACATTGCCACCACTACTGATTGTTGGACGGCCAGGAGAAGGAGCTTTATAGGTGTAACAGCCCACTGGCTCGATCCTTGCAGTTTTGAACGCCGTTCAGTTGCCCTTGCTTGCCATCAACTAAGGGGCTCCCACACATTCGATGCCTTGGCAGCTGTTTTGACCGACATTCATGCAGAGTATGAAATAAGTCTAAAGGTTGTTAGAACTACAACAGACAACGGGTCGAATTTCGTCAAAGCGTTCCGTGTCTTTGGTCCGCAGGATGAAAATAACAATGAAGAGTTAGTTGCAGAAGGCACAATCGAAGAAGTAGTAGTAGGAGAAGATTGTGATGCATCTGATGGTGAAGAGGAGGTGGAATTCATCGATGTGGAAGCCATTCTGGAGGAAGATGATGGTCTTCAGTATCAGCTGCCGAAACATCATCGGTGTGCATGCCACTCACTAAATTTAGTTTCCACAGTCGATGTTGATCGAGCTAATAAGACAGAAGAAATTGTCCAGATCAGCCTTTTCTAAGTGCCAGGCACTCTGGAATAAAGCATCAAGGTCTCCTCAAAATGCAGAGCTTATAGAGGAACACTGTAAACTTCACTTGGTACAGCCTAATTCAACACGATGGAACTCCTCTTTCATGGCCGTGGAACGTGTGGTCAGAATCATTAGAGACCAAGGAGAGGGGTCTGTGAGAACGGTCTGTGCTGCACTCAATGTTCCAATGTAAGTAGCTTATGTTAATGTATAATTGTGTTCTTATTTTGTTAGAGTAATGCTTACCACATTATCTGCTGTAGGTACATAAACAAATAAATAAATGTCCAGCATTGTACAGTGGTTCTGTTTACATTTTGTTGAAATATGTGTTTGTTTATTTTCTTCTGTTTCTATTAGGTACAGTCCGGCTGACATAGCCTTTTTAGGGGAATATGTCACCACCATGAGTCCAGTTGCGAAGTCCTTGAACATACTACAAGGAGAAGTCAACGTTCAGACGGGCTGGCTGCTCCCGACAATCACCACCCTCACAACCAAGCTTGAAAAGTCCAGACCGTCACTCAGATTTTGCAAGCCACTTGTTGATGCTCTTCTTGAAGGTTTGAGGAAGCGGTTTGAGAGCATGATGTCAGAGCCAGAGGTAATTGCTGCAGCCATTCTCGTTCCAAGGTTCAAAACCTCCTGGACCAGCAATGACACAGTCCTACAGCTTGGTAAGAAAAATGTTTTTTGTTTGCTTGTTTTTTTCAAAAACCTTCACATCCAACAATGATTCTATGCAGTTGTTTACTTAGAGTAATAATAACAAAAATATGAGTTTGTTGGTGTGATTCTGTGTTTCTAATCAAGGCCTTAGTTACATCAAGGAACATCTGCCAGAACACGATGAAGGTCTTCGGTCTCCTGATACCACATCCTCTTCGGATGAAGATGACTTCTTCACCAATGTCAAGCAGACGCATTCCCATGAGATAAGTAAGCAACTTGATGGATACCTATCCGCTACAGCTGAAGGAGTGAATACACTGGCCCCCTATCCAGCTGTGCGTAACCTCTCACTAAAGCTCAACACAGCCCTGCCAGCTTCAGCAGCGTGTGAAAGGCTTTTTAGCATAGCAGGTTTGCTTTTCACCCCAAGAAGGGGATCAATTCATTCACAGAATTTTGAGAACCAACTTCTTCTCAAGTTGAACAAGGACTTCATGACATTTGATTGAATTGAAGTCCAACACACACACACACACACACACAGATTGTGTGTGTGAGAATGGTGTTATTCAGCTGAAAGTATTTTCTCCTGCCTTTGCCTGTGTCAATGTGAGAGGAAGGGGCTTAATACTGTCACTCAAATGAGCTGAATTTTATTTTTCCTTCTTTGTACACTGACCTAAACACAGCTGATTACCTGATTTTCTTTAATCATTATTATTTTCTCTTCTTTGCTCTATGCTGCGTGTATAACACGGTCAGGTTCAGAGGTGTGTCACTCAGGACATTGCTATATTGCATTCTTTGCTGGTTTAGGTTTATTGATTTGATTGATGAAACTCACATGTACACACAATTCTTAGCTGAAAGTTCTTTTCTGATATTACACCTTAATGTAAGCCGAGCATTTGGTTTGATGTTCTTTAGTATGCGGTGTGTTTAACACAGTCAGGTTCAAATGTGGGTGCAAAAAATCCATTCAAACTCTTGCAGAGGTTTGTCAGAGCGTTGCCATTGTGCTACTGCCTTGTGAGAAATGTTAAATAAAGCAACATGGTAAAAAGATGAAAATGACTCGATTTTACTTTCAATTCCTTTTACATTCTCCAAGGTATTAACATTAACATTTTTCATAACTCCATGTGTAGGACATTTCTGTACATAAATGTAAGCACTGTGGCAGTAGTAATGCAATATTTAGAAAATTTACTCTTGTACTCTTGATACTCAAGTACTTTTAAAAACAAGTACTTCAGTACTTTTACTTAAGTAGACATCTGACTGTAGTACTTTTACTTGTACTTGAGTAAAATTTAGCAAGGGGTATCTGTACTTTTACTCAAGTAATGAAGCTGTGTACTCTGTCCGCCTCTTCTAGAACGCTGCCAACTCGGGTGACGTCATTCCCAGCTATGACATCACTCGTTAAACCGCGCTCCTTTTTCCAATCAACTACATGTTCGCATTCAGATTTACCTGCAACCAATAAACAACCGATGGATTGAACTAAGTCTCCGCCCTACATTTTTCATTTCTGATAATCCATTTCATTTGGATTTGCATCACAATATGGAAGAAATGATCTGTTGCTAATTCCATTACATTGCCATTTTAAAGGGATAGTTCGGCCAAAAATGATATTTAACCCATGCATTACTCACCCTCAAGCCGTTTGAGATGCATATGTCAATCTTGTTTCAGACAAACACATTTTCAGTTATTTTAGAAAATGTCTTAGACCCTTCAGTGGATATAATGTGAAGCAATGGGGTCCACCTCCTTCAAGTCCCAAAATGTGAATACATCCTTCACAATAGTAATCCATCCGGCTCCAGGGGTATAAACGAAGGCCTTCTGAGGGTAATCCGTGCGGTTTTGTCGTAAAAATATACATATTTAAAACTTTATAAATGAAAATATCTGACTTCCGGCAACGATCGACGCGCGTGCGTTCACGCGCTTTCGTGTTTTGTTTTGCTCTGCTCTCTGGCTGCGCTGGCGCGTTCGTTCTACGTCACAACAGTTCCTACGCTACGTCTTACCTCGTACGCCGACTTCCATCACCCGTGAACGCGCGTCGATCGTTGCCGGAAGTCAGATATTTTCATTTATAAAGTTTTAAACATGTATATTTTTAGGACAAAACCGCACGGATTACCCTCAGAAGGCCTTCGTTTATCCCCCTGGAGCCGGATGGATTACTTTTGTGAAGGATGTATTCACATTTTGGGACTTGAAGGAGGTGGACCCCATTGCTTCACATTATATCCACTGAAGGGTCTAAGACATTTTCTAAAATAACTGAAAATGTGTTTGTCTGAAACAAGATTGACAGATGCATCTCAAACGGCTTGAGGGTGAGTAATGCATGGTTTAAATATCATTTTTGGCCGAACTATCCCTTTAAAGTCTTTAAGATCACATCAAAGTCTCCTTTAAGCCAAAGTCTCCTTTAAACCTTGACTCACAGTAATATACTTCATGTTTGTGGACAAACACACAAAAAGCCTGAGGTTGCTTTAAACAATTATGAATGTACAATGGACGTGATTTAAACTGGTAGCTTAAACAGTCAACATGTCCCCTTGTGATGCAAGGAAAGATGGAGCCTTATTCAGATAAATGGTGATCGTTCAATTATAATTCGCTTTTATGGCCATACCTTTTAATATAATGGCAATCATGGGAATTCCTGGTGCCTGTAATTGCTCTCAGGAAATTATTTCACCTCTGAGACCTTGCCACAGTGCTGTGTCGGATCTAATAAGAAACTGCGGAGGCTAGAATGGGAAACAACAGTGGCTTTCTAAAATAGGACAGAAGTTAATACTAACTGCTGATACGTGATCAGTTTTGCCCTTTACTTTCAGAAGGGTTAAGATTAAGTGCAACCGGGGTCAGAAACTGCATTATAATACCCTCTGAGCAGGAATAAAATCACGGCCTTTATTTTATTTCCACATTAGCTTATGCAACTTATTAGGACTTCACATGGGATGTGTGCAAAAACTGAACGATGTCTACTATCTAGATAGCTACACTACAATTCAAAAGTTTGGAGATTTTTTTTTTATGTTCTTGAAAGAAGTTTCTTATGCTTTCCAAGGGTGCATTTATTTGATAAAAATACAGTAAAAACAGTAATATTGTTACAATTCATATAACTATTTTATATTATCATTGATTTTAAAATGTCATTTTTCCCTGTGATGGTAAAACCTAATTTTCAGCATCATCACTCCGGCCTTCAGTGTCACATGATCCTTCAGAAACCATTATAATATGCTGATTTGCTGCTAAATATATTTGTGGAAACCATGATGCATTATTTTAAATATAACTCTTTTGTAACACCTTCACTGTAACTTTTGATCACTTTAATGCATTTCTTTAAAAAAATAGTGACCTTAACCTTTTGAACAGCTTTCTAAAGCAAAATTAATTGCATTAAAGATTCAAATGAGACAGAGAGTAATGCTAAACCAAAAATGTGATAAAAAAAAGACAGCGCATAAAAATAGGTGAAGTAGGTCATTTTCTACTGAACTTTTTATTGACTCCATCTGATGTTGGATGAAAGTATCACAATGCATTGTGGGATTGCTTTATCTGTTAGGGTTAGTGACAAACTCCAGCATTAAAATCTGCTTATTGTGTCGAGAACACACCAATCTAAAATGTTTTTTAGGTATGTACATAAGTTTATAACCAAGCAGATGTATAGCCACATCACCATGCATGAACTCCAATAGTAGAGGACAAGCTGTTGGCCTGCAGTTGCCAGCAGCATCTCAAACATCAGCTCACCTTAGTCATCCTCCCATCTGTTTACCCACTAATAAGAACACAACTCCACACCGCTGCAGGGCGTTGGACACAGAACAATCCATCATGCAGTTCAGTTCATCTTGACCCTATCTATTTATAGATGGCCTTTGCATTATCACAAACTGAAGAGTTTAACAAGCCCTGGTCTGTGCTCGAATATTTGCTGCAGGAGAAACATCCTTGAAATGATACAAATATTCCCCCGTCTGTAGATAAAAAAATTTAAAAAGCAGGAAAGTAATAATAATTTACTAGGAAATCCTAGGCTGGATAGCAATAATGGTTTACCCAGGAGGCCTGTTTCTTGTCTGAACGTAACTTTTGAATTATGAAATTGTTAGAAAAACAGTTTTTAGTGCCAGCGAAACTGTGAATTATTAGCTCTGTTCAGCACAGGCACACTTCCAGTTCAAAGGCTGTTCCAAATGAGAGGCGACTTCTAAGATATAGCTTATGTACTGTGTTTTGACAAAGAAAGCAGCATCGTATCCTTCAAGGGAATCCCTAAATGCACTGCGATGAGCAGAGAAAATTTGAATGCTGAGAAATTACGATTTTAAATATACGCTAGCCTCCACAAAGTGCATTAAAGTCGTTTAATCGATTTATTTTAATTAATTATTAATTAAAGAGATTCGTACCTGCGTCTGTTCAGCGTCTGAATCGAGTATTCAGACAGACCATGGTTTAAAATAAGTTATAAGAATAGCTTACAGTATAATATAAGATCAAAATAACAGCATTTCTTTAAAATGTAATTTAGTTTGTAACTTTGTAATAGTCTTTACTGCCTCTTTTGATCAACTTAATATACCTCTGTGCATAAAAGTATCAATTTATTAAGAAAAAAAAATGTGTGCATGTGTTTTTATGCCCCTAGAAGGGTATTGTTAAAAACATGTTAACGTCAAACTCTATTAGAGTCAACTGTAAGTAGAGTCTCTTGTAGATTGGTATTTGAGATGCTGCCTATGCAGAGGGTTCAAAAACCGGTCACGTATGAGGTTCCATCTCTGTTTGGATGCTGTCATAGAAGACAGCTGTCTGTATTGGCAGTACGCAACAAGGCAGCTCATTAAATGTTGGAGCAGAACCACTGTGTCACATAAACAGGGCCATGGGATACCAGAAAACTGGTGAAAAGGCCACCTAAATCATCCTGTGACAGTCAGAGTTCTGCAGAGATTAACACAAACATGTATACAGGTATTAATGAAATTCATTATCAATTTACAATGTGGGGCTTCCATAGCTATTCTGTAGCTCGGTTGAGTCAGCCTGAGTTACCATAGTAAAGCAGATTCACAGTTCTGGTTCATAGTCTGGGATATAGGAGGAACTATTTGAACATCTCTTCTATTTATGCACATATGGCTAGTTAGCATTATAAAATACCATAAAAAAGCTTTTGCCCTAAATAATCCTATCATGAGGGAAACAAACAATGCCAAACATCTAACATTAATAAATCAGCAAGCGATTAACACATACAAAATCTTGCATGCATCTTAGAGCAAGGAACATATAATGATCAAAACATGAATACAACTCAAACATGCTTAAACTGCTAATGCTGTAGCATTGCAATGAGTTAATGAAGTGCAAGCCTTAACAAATGAGTCGCTTGAAGCTCGCAGTAACACTCAGCCCTGCACTGAACCTGCGTAAACCTCTCACAGTGAAAGAGTGATAATGAGGCAGAGCTGTTAGCCCATCACAGTGATTAATACTTCCTCTAACAGACCTACTCTCTGGACAGTATATCACTGAAAACCCTTGTTTCACATTTTATTCCAGCGTGAAAATGCAGGCTGTCTAAAACCGAAGAGCAGAAATCCAGGAGTCGAGTGGCTTTTTGTCTCCCTCAACATTACAGGCTCCGTTTAAAATCTCTTGTGAGTGTGCAAGTGGCCCATACACTGAGTCACACAGAAAGCTGTAGATAGAAAGGGATAAAGAAAACAAATATATAAATAGATGTTTTGAAAATTGAGACCACATGAAAATGCATTCTTGCATGGAGCCATAAACACCAAGTGAATGGGTTACGATTCCTACACTTTAAAAAAATTGCTGTATTTATGCAGCTGTTTGCCAGTAACTTACTGTAGATTTAAATTGATGTATATTTACTGGCAACAGTTTGTTCAAAGTTAAATGAACATTAAACATTAACAAGTCTTTGTCTTTACAGAATAAAACTATAAAATAACAATCTAATGCAAAGCATTCTGGGAACCAGAAATCTTCATCAACCCTTTTCTGTTTTTTTCCTTCAGATTTTGGTTCCCATTAATGCTTTGCATGAGGCTGTTATTTTATTCTGTAAAGATAAAGACTTGTTAATGTTTAATGTTCATTTAACTTTGAACAAACTGTTGCCAGTAAATAACATCAATTTAAAACTACAGTAAGTTACTGGCAAGGAGCTGTCAGTAATACTGTAATTTCTACAGATTTTTTTTACAGTGTAGGGAATGCATTAAATGGCAAAATGATATGCATTGCAGAATACATTGAATGCAACTCAGGGTACTTTTGATAAAAGCATCTATGCATAAATCACTTGATGTCTAGCACAGTTTTCCTTCCTTTGTTTATGTTATTTCCTGTTGATGCAGGAACTTTGAACAGGGCACGAAGGGACACACTTGATTTGCTACTTGTTGTAAGTCAGAGACAGGAGGGACATTAGAGAATATTTCAATCTAGAGAACATTTGGTTGGACAAAAACTTGAATATACCCATGCACAGTATGTTTTCCCGGACTAGAAACACTGTAAATTTGAATGATGTAAAAAAAAAGTCTATTATTTACAACAATATTACCATTATCTGCTTTTCACCGTTAGGCCGAACTGTTCTAAACACGGCAAGGAGCGATTCCGGTTATATTTCCTCTATAGATTGGTTTGGCACAGCATGGTTACAAACCATTGGCCTGCATGGAATTCTCATTACAAACCGCTATTTGAATGATTAATTAATTTAAAATAAATCTGATCATCCTCCACAACGAGGGTCGCCATTTACATTTCATGTCGTCTTGTAAACTCTTGCACACCTCTCTTTTCGGTGATCTCAGTCCTGCCTACAATCTGTACAGAAAGCCAATTTGCAATTTTAATTTAAGTAAAAGTACTGAAACTTTAAAAACAATCACAAAATATAATATATTAAACTCAACATGAAATGGTGTTTGCAACCCATTTGTATTTTGAAATATTTCTTTGTAAAACAGTATATTCAATTAATTCAGGTGGCTAAGATGGCTTGGTGACGTCAGCCAACTGAAAAGTTATTGATGAGAAACATTTTCTTCTCTGTAAATAAATTTGCACAGATTAATCATGTAAAACAAGACCAGGGATGATTATTAAAAATGTAAACAGGGTCAATTTTTATTTAATGTTGACTTTAAATGTTTCTTATATAAGCAAGCCAACAAAAATGTATGCAGACAGAAAAACAAAGAGTGTTTACACATATTGATATGTTCACAAGAATATGTTTCATTACCCTTGTTTATTCCATGTCACCGTTAAAATATGTATTATATGATTGTCTCCACAGAAGCTTCATTTTCAGACAAATTATGATGATTGTGTTGACATGACTGGAAGGAAAAACTTACAAAAGAAAATGTTATACTACCTATCCCTTGATTCAACATTCTAACCACACACACAAGCACTCTTGATTTATTTCTGATACAGCATTGCAATTATCAGCAAATCTAATTACATTTCATATTTCAATATCCAATCTGTGAAACTAAAATTATTAGTGCAAGGGCAAAACTTAAAGAAAAAGAAAGAAAAGATAAAACAGCTTGGGTGAATATTTCAAGATGAGAGCAACTTTGAATTAAAAACAGACATAAAATGATCATGTCAGGTTCATGTCAGGGCTCGACAGTAAGGGCATAAGCGACGCTCCAGACAGTTGACGGGACTGTCACTGCCCGGTTGGGCCAGTGCTGAATCGTTTAGCAATTGCAGGTGTTTTTAAGCCTAGCCAATTTAAACATTCAAGCGCAAGAAGATGCTAAAAAGAACCCGTTTTTTTGCCCAATTCAAAAGAACAGCAAAAAGCATCATTAAGGTATCATTACCTTAATGAGTATGACAATACTCATTGTATACTCTCACTCATTGACAATACTCAAGTATGACAGTTAATGACAATAAGTATCATTGAGGTATCATTAAAGGAATATGCTGGTTTTCAACACAGATTGTTAAGATACTACAGCACTTATTGTTGATTACCACAAAAATAAATGTAACTTAATTAAAAAAAACAAAAACAATAAAAAGACTGGGTTTCAGTGAGGCACAATGGCAGTGAATCCATAAATATTTACATACCATTTCAAAAGTATAACCACAAGATGTAAACAATATGCATGTAAACATGATCTTGAAAGAAAAATTGCTTTCCAATCTTTTAAGAGTAAACTATAATACATTTTACTACTCTGTTAAAGCTCAAATAATGCAAGTTTTAACAGGAAAATGAATGTAAGTGTTTTTATAAGCCTAACACTTATGCTTTTAATTCTTGAGAGAAAAATTATATATATATATATATATATATATATATATAATACATTTTATTATAAAATTATAAAAAGGAGAGAGAAGCATGAAGAGGGAAGTTAGAATTATATTCTCTTTAAGTTTGATATGGCCGACACACGACCAAAAAGACGACGTTCCGATGAACAATTGCAAAAATGCAAAGAAGAGGGAGAAGGGACGCGCAAAGTCCCGGATTTACATCGGAAAAGCCTTTGAAAGGTGGCGAGAACTCTGTTTTTGCTGGACAGGTGGGTAAATCCAGTTTGATTTTCTAAATGTACGTTCATGTTCGCCTAACAAACACAAGGATATAATTAGCTAGAACAATGCAGACAGCGCTAACTTTGGTGAATACAACATAGGTTTCTAGCAGCTAGTGCTCGATCTCTATTGTAAATGATCAAGCAAACTCACAGTAGGGCGACAGTTTGTGTGAATGATTGTTTTCACCAACTCTTTGTTATGAATTTGAATGTTCATTTATAGCCTATTGACAACTTTGACTACATTTGTTTCCTGCCAGTTAGCTGTTTATGCTCACTGGGAAATGCAAAGCTAACGTTATCTTGCTATCATTGCATCCTTCATCCTTCATCCATCATATCATTGGGAGCTAAAGTTCTTACCTCAGGTGGCGAAACGTTTTATCATGTGTTTCTGGTAATGTTTCTCTTTTTCTGTTCTGCATTATATGAAGGCATTTTTCTAACTTGGTGACATTACACCTTGAATGAAGTATCAGTACAGGGGGAGGGGACGAGATGAGGAGGAGGGAAGGTCTAGCTAACCTCCGTTTTGTTTGACAATACTTCGAACGTCAACAAGAAGGGACGTCACCCAACATCGCTTAGAGCACCTTTAAGTTCAGCACTTTACAAGTTTGCTTTAGTTTTCCATATCAAACACCACTAATAACATGTAAAACTAATAACTGTCAACAAATATACAAATATCCTAACCCATTCCTCTGATACTGTGGCGCAGTAAATTGTTGTATGCGTGTATTATACTGATATTCTTTTAAGACAATCTCATCCTCCTCGCTACTGCCCGAAAGCACTTCGCTGTTCTCAACGACCGTAGAGACGGGAGTGAATGACCCGTGTAAGAGAACAAGAGCCAGCCAGAACAACTCAAGCATTATTACACCGGAGTACAGCCCCATTGTGCTGAAAATCCTGCTTCGTCTGCAGAAAAGTACTCGACTGAACAACATCAACCCACATGGTTTACATTTTTCACATATTTTAGTTGCAGACAAAGGCAATTATCCGTCTGGTGCTTACTTGGACACTGAGCTTGATGTCTCCAGTCAGCTGGCATGTAACAATCAGGTGGCCTGATTAGACTTCAATGAACTGTCAATCAAACCCTCTAACATCATCACAGGATCCAGACACTGGACAGGCTTTGGTGACACAACAGGCTAACAAACTGTCATACACAGTAGTGGACAACAGGCTGTATAGGGAACATAGTCACATACACACACACACACAATATAAAGAAAGAAAATTGCCTATGACAAGAAGGTACTTTGCTGAACATAAAGTGATGCTGAAGACACTTTACTTAAAATTGCAGATAAATCACTAATAAATAATAGGTGCGTCATAGACTTGATCAAGCTTCTAAACCACCACTTTATATAGTAGCATTTAATAAAGTAGCCTATATATAATCTGCAATTTTCAGTATGTGTCTTCAGCCTGCTAAATTACTAAATATAAATGTCATCATACAGCGATGTTTGCTGTGCTCAAAGCATTTTAAATCAAATATTTCAATCAAATATTTCAATCAAATATTCAAATATAGAACAGTTCAATTAAATTGTAATAATATTTCACAATAGACCTTATTCGCAAACACCAAGTAGCTAACCGCTGCGAGCATTGATGACGTAGATCGAATAACATCTATATTAATACATAACTTTTGAATGCTAGTGTAGGCCTGTAGATTTAAAAGGCCTGTACATCTATACATCTAGAGAAGGACAGCACTGTAACGCAAAATGTATCCATATGAGACAAACTAAGACAATAAGTGAAAAAGTACATTAATATTATATACCAATTAACTTTTGATAAAGACTGTGTGTTAGACTGCATATACTGTAAATACTGTATATTACAATCTTACTTTACAATATTAAACAAACTTTACTTTCTTTCAAACTGAAAACTTTAAATGTGTTTTTTTCTCTCGCCATCCTCCTTTTCACTGATTAGGAATTTATTAATAATAAAGATACAGTAACTTGAGAGGTTTCTGATTAATTTCCATCATCCCTGATCACTACACTACATTACTCTTCAGATAATCAAAGGAAATGCAGACTTAAGCCCCTATTCTCTCCATGTCCCAAAATAACCCTCATATGTAAGAGCAACATGAGAAGAGAACACAGATTATAACATGTCTACTAAAAAACAACGGCCTAGTCCAGTGGTTCTCAACCTTTTTTTTTTGAGTCATCCTGAGTTTTCAGCTGAGACAATAAAGAAAATCGTTAATTTTAGAAGGAAAAAAAAATACGGTAACACTTTACAATAAGGTTCATTAGTTAACATTAATTAACTAACATGAACTAAGAATGAACAACACCTCTTCAGCATTTATTAATAATAATTTAAACATTTACTAATACGTTGTCCAATCAAAGGCTGTATTTGTTAACATTAGTTAATGCACTGTGCACTAACATGAACAAACAATGAACAGCTGTATTTAACATTAACAAAGATGAATAAATACTGTTGTTGTTCATTGTTGTGTGTTTGTTAGTTAATGTTAGTAAATACATCAACTAATGTTAACTAATGAACCTCATTGTAAAGTGTTACCAAAAATATAGTCATAATTCACTTTTCATGGAAAAGACCAGTTTTTCAAGTAAAGAGGTACCTGAAACATAAACATTATTTAAGGCCCCGATATACAGCAAGCGAAATCGAACAACGAACATCATGGTGTGATGTCATTTCGTACAAAATCGGGCCAAAACGAAGTTTGGATTAGTTCGAAACAGCTGGTTAAAGCGAACATTCTGGAAAAAGTTCACTCCAGCTGGTAAACGTCTGAATGAACATATAAGAATTGGCATTGAAATATGCCAATTAGTAATAATCATGTTTATAACTGCAGGCGCACCCGCACGCAACGACGATATTGCGTAATTGTGCTCTATTTGTTTTGAGCCAGTAAAAAAAATGAAGTTAATGATCTCCATACGGGTGATTATCCGCTTATCATTATTTAATACCCACAAACTAAATGTACACTCTATTCAACAGATTTCAATGTAATACCTTTTAAACATTTGAAAAATATATTCGTGTCTCAGCCGCGAAGCTGAGCTTCAGCCTCGCTCTGTGCTATAACATGCACAGAGCAGCTGAAATGACAGTGTCTGTCAGTTATTATAACATTATGACAAAAACAATTGTCTAAATTATGTTGCAAATTCCTGAACAGTTCTTGTGTTGATATCACTAGTTGACATAGTACTATTTTCGGAAATCATTGGCTTTATTGCGCAGGTGCACGTGATGCAACGCCGTCAGAGTGTGTAATTTCAGTACCAAATAATTAGGTCAAAAACGATTTAATATACTGCAAATAGCCTATTCGTTTTTTTTTATGTTTATTTATAATTAATTTAAAGCAACACTAAGTAACTTTTCAACCTTCATAATATATTTCCAAGACCCTTGTGATGGTACATCGACTTACAATAGGTTGAAAGATACGTCTGCCATTGCCTGATGTGGTCTGTATCGCTTTTACCCCACCTGCGACGGCACTGCCTGTGAGTATATCAGGGCCTTTAGGTTTCTATAATTTAACATCCTTTGTGAACTTTTAACTGTTGTAGTCAATGGACAAACTATTAAAAATTAACTTTTACACAAATTATGTATGGGGAAAACATATGGGTTGTGATAGGCTGGATATGGGTTGAAAAAATGATATGACCGAAAGTCTTTACAACTTACTAGCACAACAAACAACCAACCCCAGCCCCATAATATTTGCCATCAAATTATCGTTACGCTGACAAAAATGTATAATTTACCGATTGGATTCCTCGACTGTGCCTATAATGATCGATACAACGCAGTCAATGATAATCTCACCTTGAGGAAAGACAGGTTGCGGTTTCTTTCAATACTGGTGATCTCCAGATTACCCATGACCACCTCACAGTTCTCATAGAACTTCCGAAGAGTCTTATACTGCTGGTCCAAATCAGACAGCGTGCTGAGCTTGTTATCAGTCCCAGGACACACTGCGGAGGAGAAAGAGAGAGAGAAACAGGTAAAGGACAGAAAAATCAAAGCAAATGAATCCTTCATAATGTATTGTCTTGCATAAATTGCAAGCTTTGAATAACTGCAGCTATGAAAGACAATACAAATTAGGTAGGTGGGTGAGAAGTAAAAAACAAACCAATTTTTTTTTTGGAAACTTTCCAAAGCAGCATTAGGTTCTCTAAACAATGTGTGGAATGTCCTCAGGACACAATCATAAATCTTTTTCTCCATATGGGCGCTCCAGGATCACACATAGTGTGTGAAATGACACAGGTCATTACTTTAAGAAAGTAATTAGCCAAATTAGTGAGCAAAGGTTCATGTGTGCTTGCGCTTCCACTGACCTGCTTTTGCAACGCTAAACATCTGCCATGCAAAACAACCAGATAAAATAGACATTTTACGTTTTTTTTTTTTTTTCAATTAAAAAGAAGCCTGTGTGCCTGGCAACAGTTAACATCAGCTTCTCTTTTCAATTTTGTCCAACCGCACCAAGGGCTGTTCTGCAGGTTTTAGTGAAGTATTTGATGAGTGATTGTTTCACTGATCCCAGAGACTAATCCTTGCGTGGAATCTCAGAGATGCCAGGCTTCATTCATGCATATCAAAAACTCTTCTGGGTTTGTTTCAGTTTGGAGTGAAACATCACAGTAACATTCACTCATAACTGATGGGGTCTTCATGCACCTTTTTGCAAGGTAAAAACAGTGTAACAATGCATGAGTTTACAACCCGCATTGGTTAAACCACATTGTATCACACTTTTTGCCATATGATGGTGTGACTTTTTATTCTCTGAGTGGAGATAATGTATTGCAATATAAAACTGTATGTCTAAAGAAAACTTGTTTTCAATGTTTTTTTTGCTCATCATTTTAACTTCCACAACAAGGGATTCCCAAGTAAAGCAGTATAAAGAGTACATTGAAAAAAAAAAATTGTGCATGACTTGTAGTACATTAATTATATTGTGAAAATATCCACATTTAATGAAATATTAAAAAGCTTATATTTTCTTTACAGTAACACACACTGAAGAAGTGTGCACAATTAGACCAAGGTCATTTTGTTTCAATTTTGGCTAAATTGAATGGACATTTTTGAATGGACCCAAAAATGCTCTGCATGTCTGTTGAACATCAGGAAATGTGAACACTAAAATGCAACTAACAATATGGGTATGTGTCATGATCCCAGCCTGTGTTCCCCTGTCTTGTATTGGAATCTTATTTTGAAGTAGAATTCTGTTCCTTTTGTTCCTATATTCAGTTTCTGTGTTAGGTTTTGTTGACCTTCCAACTATAATTCATTTCCCCAGGGAGCCATGATGGCTGGTTCGGGTATGGACAGGATGGTGACAAGTAGCCCCCCACCAAAAAAATCCTTTGGGGCTCCACATAGTCCTCCACCTCTCTTACTGTGAAAATGGAACCACTCAGCATCAGCGCATAGTCCATATAGTTACTAAAGGAATACAAAACCTAATCTGTCACTTGGCAAAATGTGGCCAGAAACATAACCTTTGCATACTTTTGTATGTTAACTGTATAGCTACTGTTTTGAGATATTTCTAAGCCGTGTGGAGAACCAGTGGAGAAGAGTTGTTTTGGTGTGTATGGTATTAGCGATGATTTCCAGGGACAGTGATGAGTCCTGGCTGAAGGAGCTGTGAGGGCTAACAGGCACAGGAACAGACAGGCCCCTTTAACCCTGGCAGAGGTGTCAGACTTGACATGCAATTAAATACACCTATTTCCACCCATCAAACACCTTCCTGGGTCCAGCCTGAACCATCTGCTACATCAGCTGGCCCATGCCTGCCGAGCACCACAGAGAGGATTATTGTAAATGTCTGTGAGTAGAAAGTACATATCCAATGATTCATGTGAAAATGCTTTTTGTTCCTGTGTGAAACACATGGCCATTAGTTTCCTTTGGCAGGAAATACTCACTGTCACTTTTGCATCAGTGTTCATTAATACCAAAACAAGTCTCTTTACATTTCTAGTTCTTGAGGTTGTTGTCCGCAGTGAGAGATATAAAGAATACACATATACAATACATGTATAATATTCAATCTTTTTTTACTGTAATAATAATATATTATACAAAGATTATAAAATAATTGAATTTATAAAAAATATTTGATATGACTTAATTAATATAATAATTAACAAATACATTTTTAAAAGAAAAAAATAAAGTAACATTAAATAAAACATACTAAATTAATTATGTTGATAGCAATAACAAAGATTACTTGAATGCTAGCCAGCTAGTGTACTAGCTCAAAAACTTGCTCGAACAGTGGGAAGAAATATGAAAAATTGATTTAAAGGCTGATCAATAACTAAGTCTATATTTGTGATGTGGTTATAGCTTTATGTGGCCATTGGGCAGGAGGTGATAGTGTAAGTGAAGGAAATAGTAATAAGGAGTAATTGAACGCTGGAGGGGAACTTTAGATGGAGTAAGGAATAATTGAAGACGGGCCGTTGAATTATTAGAAAAATATTGCACACCCGAGGTGGTAATGCAGCCATGACACGAGAGATAAATTAAGCATTTGTAAACAGTGTTCAGCAGCAGTGTATTTACTAATAGAGAAACTGTAAGTTAATCTGATCCAAGAACAGCGCTGTTATTACCTCGCTAGTGAGAAATGTCATGTAGCTTTTAAGTTGTTCAAAAAATCACCAGAGCAGTGCTGACAACATGTTTCTGTGCGAGTGTGTGTCCGTAATGTATGTGTATGCATTTGAGTGGGCGAGAGAGCGGGAGAAAGAGAGTGTATGCTTTCCGTACATAATAAAATGTTTTGTTTTTTTTTCTGGCAAAAACATGTAAATAATTTGTTGTTTTTATCCTATTGTTTACTATATTCATTTGCTGGGTCAGTGTCGTTGTGGGTTTTGGTTCTTTTGCTGTTGTAGTCTGTAAGGACCTTTGAAATAACTGAAATCATTTGGCGAAGTGATATGAAACTGGAATCCGGTCAAGACCTGCCTGGAACTACTTTAGCCGTGCGCTTCCCTGAAAATAATTGCAAACCTTAGAACGTTCATCAACCAATCAGATTGAAGCATTCAACTGCCCCCATAGTATGCCCCCATATGCCCCCATACACACACAGACAGACACATGCACGCACACACACACACACACACACTCCCCGCTGTGCGCAAGGAACCTCTGCCTTGTACTTAATGTTGTGGGCATGTCTATTCCATTGACTCCTGGAATTCCTGCATGGAACCGCTGCCAAGAGAAACTAAATGAGTAAAGCCTACTGCTGTGCTGCTCTTGCGGACTCATTCATGGCAGGACTAATTTACTTCACAGAAAGCAGATATGGTGGGCAAATGAGGACACCTTTTCTTTGCCTTTTTCAAAAAACACTAATTTCTGGTGAATCCATCTTAATATGAACACGAATGGCAAGCATATGCTCAGGATGAGACATAGAAACTCAAGATGTAAATACTTCTTCATCCATCAACTTGACAATCGTTTTTTGAGAAAAGAGACAAGTTTGTCTTGTGGTGGGCAGCACAGACACTTTAAAGAGTTGTTTCTTTACTCAAAACTATGTTCAGAAATAAGTCCTAAAAAGTTTTTGTTTCCAAAGTATTGGTATAAATGTAGCTGTCTAAAACTGGAATCCAAAAACTTGTTATCTATTCCCTTTTAACATAACTTTTAGTACTGCATACAATCAAAGTAACATTCAAAAATCCCTGAGATCTGTGAGTAAGGATCTGTATGACATCATTGCAAAGCTAAGGGAAAACCCTACCAGGACTGATGGGGTGACAGAGGAAAACATTACTGCTGATTTCATTATAATGCCCCTCATCATCAGCTCAGTCTTGATGGTACAACACATCTCTTTTTTCCTCTCTTACAAATGGCAAGCCTTTACTGAAGCGCCTGTCAAATGTCTTCACCATCTATCGGTCTGTTATTCCATGACAACAACCAATACAACTTTATGTAGCAAGTAGCCACATAAGTAGGATAGTTTCGCAGTATCACCCTGAATAGGTTTCTTTTGCTTAACAATCTGCTGACTCTACACTATCCCATTGCAGTGAACCCCTTTTTATAACTGCAGGCACTTCTTACCCCCCAGTTTGGGAACCAATGGTCTATAAGCATATGCACCTATAGTATTTGGTGATTTAATATGAATCCCATATTTAGCAGTACATTAAGATAATTTTTTACTTTTACTTTTAGGAATTAGTACTGTAGGTAGATCTGGTATTAAAAATGGGTAAATGGGTACAATAGCATCATTATGGTACAGTGGAATACGGGAATTCATAGAATATGCTAATAATTAACAACCATGCTGTCATATCATATTATCACAGTATTTAAAAGAAAAAAGAAAGAATGATATTTTTTTGCAGCATCATTACTCCAGTCTTTGTCACATGATCCTTCAGAAATCATTCTAATATGCTGATTTGGTGCTCAAGAAATATTACTTATTATTATCAGCATTGAAAACAGTTGTACTGCTTAACATTTTTGAGGAAACCGTAATATATATATATATTTTTTTTTACAGGAATCTCTGATAAATAGAAAGTAAAAAAAAAACAGTATTTATTTGAAATAGAAATCTTTTGTAACATTATAAAAAACATGTACGGCAGCTTTTGATCAATTCTATGAATCCATGTGTACATTTCTTCTTCTTCTTCTTCTTCTTCAAAAAAAAAACCTTTCCAGGTTTTCTCTACCTTAAAACCACACCATAGTACCATAGTACTTGTTTTGTAAAATAACATTTTGGTTTCATCAAATATAAGACGACGTCTAAATTTCTTTTCTTGCTGAGACTCCCTCGTTCCTTCTAATGGACTAACACTTATACAAATATATTTTATTCAAATAAAACATAAAATAGGCCCAAAATATGTGTGATCATTTCCACAATGTACAATGACACAAATGTTTTCTGTGCTGCTGTGAATCACTATCATCTCTTTAATATAAAACCCTTTTCATCCAATTGATTATCCGGTTCCTTTGGATTTCTCAGCGAGCAGCGAGGCATCACCTGCTGGCGAGACACAGGTGGAAGAGATTTGTATTAAGCAGACAGAGGATTTAATGACTCGTCCCAGTCAATTTTCTGCAGCCGTTCTCTTCTTATAACCCTGAAGAGTTTTGCACTTAATGTAGCAGGGACAGCTCATGTCGCCTGATCCTGTAGACGGGATACAGATAAACAGCTTGACAGAACATATGCTGATACTCTTCTTGATGAATGCTGATGCATGCACGGAGTATGGGACATTTTATCTAACAACCACTATTGAAAATAGTACAGGAGTTGCTTATAATAGACCCATACTAAGTTTTGACATGACGTGCCACAACTGTTTGAGGCTGTCTACACTGTCTCAAAGTAAACAATAAAAACATGCATGATGATGCTGTATGATTCTGAAGCGTCCATTGTAGCGCGCTGTATTGTAATGCCCCATTCGCATGTTTGCTCATGACCCGTTTAATCTTTAAAGGTTAGTAACCGAAGCTGAATGTCTTTTTACATGTAATGAGTCAGTCATGGTCCCACACTGGCTAAACAGCCTCTGGCTCCGCCTGCTAGAGTAGCCACTCCCAAAACTCTTGCTATTGGTTGAGCTTGTAAGTGATTGACAGGTCTGAATGGACCGCTCTCAGTGTTTTGATGGTGCCTGGAGGGTTCAGTGTTTACACTATCTGGGGAGATAACCCCATGCATAATGTAAAATAAGCTGGGTTAAGAGAATGTATTTTAACAAAAAAAATCTTACGTAGTTTACCTTTAACCCCTTCACTGTCACCATCTATCTAGTGGGCCGCTTCCTGCTTTTTTATTTCCTTTTTTATCACATATTTTAGTAATAATCATCATATATTAACACTCAAAATTCATTGAAATTGGACATTGCGTTACCCAGGAAACAGCACTTTAAAATCTTTTAGCGGGCTCCCCCAAGTGGGTGGTGTCCTGTTTCATATTGCAACATTTATTTTATCATCAAAACTTTTTCTAATCTGGACTAAACACATATTGTCGGAAAGGTCTGAGATTCAAGGTTCCATTTTTTTTTTAAGTACAGTACATTTGCTAAATTTAAACCTCCATGACCTTTTTACACCTCCATCTTTTGATGTGCTTTCACTTCAGCAAGGATCTGCTGAGTGTCTTCTTTCTTAGGTCTGTATTCCAAAGCATTTCATTTTGGATAGTGCATTTTCACATCTATGCTCAAAAAGAAGGGTGACAATTAATGGAAGCTCTACGGGCTGCATCTGTGGCATCAGTTATCACTAAACAATTTCGATTCATCAAAAAAAAAAAAAAAGTCTGTAATGCACAAACAAGAGCTTTAATACGAGCTTAAATAATTTAAGATCAGGAACTATAGCTACAGTACACCAAGTCCTTTCCATTCCCTTTCTACAAAATGAAATGAGTTATAACATTTTAGCACATATTAACATGCAACTGGGTTACATTATCAAAACTGTAAATAGTTAACAGTTTAAACATTTATTTGGTTTAAATCATTCTGCAGTGCTTGAAATATATCATTTAGAGACATTTCTTCACACAGCCGCACTATTAATTAGTTACTATCACAAAACATCTGGGTATGACTCTTGATAAACACTCAGCTTCTGTGTGCTTTTGATGCATTTTGAGTGTTATAACATTTAATGAACAGCATCTCTGAGCCTTTGCATTGAATCTGTTCAGAAATCAGGCACAGATGTTCACAGAACACGCGCTGTGATACCTCGCAGTCATTGAAATTATCACTCATTCCATGTCGGTCATCTTTGTAAAGGAATAATATGTCCATCGTTTTCCAAGGGACCCCTCATACGTATTAAATATTTTGGAATACTAAATATGGCCAACCATGTGACACTGATATGCATTTGTTCTTTTTTTGTTCTATTTTTATTCTTTTTATAATCTGTGTCTTGCACTGTCATTCTGTTTGTGCTGTGGAAGCTTCTGTGAATAAAGCTCTTTCTGATTGTGATTCTGTAAATACATTAGCAAATACATTAGGCTGTAAATAAATGATCTAAAACTTCTTATGACAGGATGCATTTACTTAGTAAGCTGCATACTATATCAAGACTTGTTGTACATTTTGAATGTAAGTGTATTTTGTCTTACTGAACCAGAAGATTTTTGTCACTTCTTTTTAACTGTTAAATCTGTCAGTGAAGTAAGAACAATTCACAATTGTATTAAAGATTCATTCTCTAAAACTCTTAATATCTTATGCAGTGTTGCTTCTCTAGTAAAGTTATCTTGTTTTAAGGATTTTTTTGGTTTTTAACTGAAACATTTGACTGTATGAAATAAATGTACTCTGATCGGTCGGCTGGACCAGTGTGCTGTGATTGGTCAACTGCTTTGAGCTGGTTTTGGAACTGTCACGCCCCTTACCACTAACGCAACTCAACCAGGCCCCGCCCCCTTTATTTTTTGTGAATTCATTGGGCGGAAATTATTTAAATGAGGGATTTTGTGTTCATAGAAGCTATGTTCCTGGAAGAAAACTCAAGACTAAGGTGTTTCAGAGATTTCAGAAACAGTGCGCACTGATATCGAGAATAACTGCCTTTGGATTTAAGAATATAAGCTTGAATAGGTAAATAGTTCTCCTCATTATTGAAGTTTTCTTCTACTGAAATATTTCTGAGAGCTGATCTTTCTGAGATTACTGAGAGGTGGTATAAAGAACTTTTAGATAATCCTTTGAACATCAGGCTCCTGCTTTGATTTCCAAATCCATCATGTCATTTAGAACAAGATTAAGGCCATTGAGAGTATAAGATGAAAACAAAGCAGCGGCCATAGTGCTTTACTTACATGGCTGTTGCTTTTCTAATAGATGTAATTTATCTGCAAATCACACATTATGGTTTACTACAAAATATCCCATTGCTATCATCAAGGGATACTTCAGCATAACACAACAGCAAAATGTGAATGCCATTAAAGTGTGGAATTTATAGGAATATGAACTGAAATAATCATGTGGTGATATTTCACGATATTGTCCAGTGAAAAGAGCAACACAGTATGCCACACTTACAGCTCAATGTATTCTGAGCCTTTCAAATCTTGTGGATCTTGCAGAAAACGCCCTAAGAGTGGGTCAGCTGCTGCTCTTTGCCTCCGATCTCTCAATGCCATCCTAAAAAAAGCCCCACGACAGAAAGCATGAGGCTGATTCCTGCCTTGCAGTGCCGATTCTGTGCAACCCTACTGGTCACATAGCACAGTCAACTAATCCCAGTCGACAGGCCAACAGTTCCGACTGGCATCTCTTTTCATTCACTCGCATAAGTTTTGCATTCCCTCGAGAAACTTTGCGTTCGCTCGCAAAACTTTTGTGTTCTTTGCAAGCGAACGCAAAAATTCTCGGAGAAAGTGAGCGGACATTTTGTGCAATGTTTCTCGGGGGAACGCAAAACATTTGTGAGACAAGAACGCAAAAGCATTGACATCATTTTTCCTCTAGTCACTATACCTTCAATATAGTGCCACTATACTAATCACTATAATAGCAAGATAAATCATTAGCTTAGTAATATCATACTTTGTAGTTAGCAAGGAAACCAGTGTATTTATAATAGTTATGAATATATTGAGTTAGCTTTTATCTTAATTCAATTTTTTAGTCCATTATTAGTTTAAATACATTTTAGTTAAGGGGTTTTATTTATTAGTTATTTATTTATTTTAATATCAGTTTTAGTATTTTTATACTTAAACTTTTATTTCAGAATAGTTGCCAAGACAGTCTCTCTCATTTTCTTTCTACATTTTTTAAGTTAAACGTTATCTATTAGTTATATATTTTGTTGTTTCATTCAACTTTATTACAAGTATTACACCAAATTGTTGAATTTACACTACTATTTTATCAAGACTATATTGACATTACAAAACTATTAATGACATTGCATATCTCTGATTGTATAATTTGCAATAATGTCAGTCATTGGTGTTTTAATCACGGGTTTAGATTCATTGAATAAAGAGATTTTCTCCTGTGTGCAAGGCTTCATATTATTAAACATTATGAGCTTTATGCCTTGACCTGGACGTCTGACCTTAAACACTGAATCAATAAATACAGAATGGGAGGGAATGAGTTGCGGAGTTCTCTGATATACGGTTATTACAGCGAGAGGCAATAATGAACTCAATGGACTGAGAGTAATGACTCTTTCACGATCACTCATTGACTGACATTAAGACTTTGACACTGCCTTCACTTCTATTACCACAAATTCAGCACATTACAGAGGGAGAGGGTCAAATAATCAAAAGTTTGTCACAGGGCTCTATGCGCACCTCGAGTCAAAATCATTAATTTGCCTAATTGTTAATTTTTTTTTCATTTGTTAATTGAATCGTGCAGGTAAGTTTTCAGCATGACATTGTATAATCATTGTACAATGGCATTAAGCCAGGACCAGGAGTTCAGTTAAGACATTTTGGACAAGTTTCTTTCAGTTAAAACAGCTCAAACATGCTTTTCAGTCTGGGACTATAGGCTTAAGCCTTGTCTGTGGTTACTAATATACATAATTATATAAGATTTATACAAATTCTCTGTGAAGTCCACTTAGCAGGACACTATCAGGTGATTGGAATGTATCCTGTTGAGAACAGCAGGAAGTTCAATAACAGGAAGACCTCTGCAAATCAGCCTATCAGAGCTCATCTGCGATTGCTGCAATTTATGATTAATAATCAGCACACCTGGGTTAGAGGACAACTCCAACTACTTGTTCCAATCAATTTTTTCTTGCAAGGGGAAAAAAAAAGTTTATAGTTTTAGTCTAAACGTGCAGTTGTCCAACCGTTTGTACTCATTAAAAACCAATTAGTAGAAGCACCACAGTTTTAACCAGGTTTGACACTGGATAATGGATAAAATGCATACACAGCAATTGAATGCATTACACTTTTGATCCACCCAAAATCTACAATAGAATGAAAAATCCTCAATTTGTGCCCTATACACGAAGCTCTTGCCGTTAGCTAACTAATGGGATTTCACCTTACAGAAATAACATATTCAAATCATAAATGTGAGAGACGGATAGATTCTCAACATCCATATGTTGCAGTGACCTCTCCTTGATGAAATGGAATTTCAATCTAGGATGGTTTGCAAATGTAGTCCAGTCCCCTGCCTACTAATCACAGCAAAGACTGTGTGTATTCACAAAGAGTATGTGTATTCACACGCATTCCAATGCGGAGAATAAGAAAGCTACGTATGATAAAGAGGACAATAAAGTGTTTAAGAAAGAGGTGATTACAAATTCAGATGTCAGATGAGTTCAGTTCACTTTCTTTAGCCCTCAGGAAATGCAAAAAGAAAAAATATATCTAGACTTTTATCTCCACAGGATATAGAAAAATCACAAATGGGATCGTTTAAAGTCTAAACTGTTTCTCCTCGAAGCAGAGTTTTGCTTAAATCTCCAGCTTCTCATGAGAAAAGGCCTGTCAAGTTTCAGAAGAGATCTCTACAAACTGCTCTGATTTGATAACAAAGTTTGCTATCAAACCTCAGAGAAGAAAAGAAAAGAAACAAAACCTTGATGCAAGTCATACTGCAAGTAATATCTGAAATGTAAAATGTAAAAATACACAAATTTGACCTTTTGTGATTTAAGTGTCAAGTTCCACAGACAGGGCTTAGATTAAGCCAGGATGAGGCCTTAGTTCAATTGGGGCATTTAATTAGCCTTTATAAACATGCCTTAGAAAAAACACATTACTGGTGTGCATCTTGAGACAAACAATGGCACTGGTAAGACATTCCAGTGCAAGTTGCTTTCAGTTAAAACAGCTCAACCATTTCTTAGGGGTAAGGGTCTTAGGGGAAAAAAAAAGATAATGTTCAAAGGTGCAATATGTTTCACAACTAGATGTCTCTTATTCAAAACAATAACAGAGATGAAACATAGGAGCACTAGTGAAACAGCAATACAGTGACTTTTGACATTTATACTGTATGTTGTTCGTAAACACTTCTTCTGCCAGAAAAAGCTTCAATCAAAAAGCATCTTCTTGCCCTAGAGCATAATAGTGTACAACATTTGTCATATTATTCATGATATCCTGATATGTGAAAGCCAAAGAGTTCCTCTGAGCACAGGCGAGTGTGACCGTGTACTATTTTCCCAAACAGTTAATATTCTAGCTGCTTATGCACACAGGAGCCTGCCTCTCATTAGGGGAACGCAGGAGACAGGTAGATTAAAATTCATTGGTGTATGTTGTGGCAATCTCCACACATTCACAAAGCCTGGAGAAAGTGGGAGTCTGCTGTCAAAACAGATACAGAGCAATACGGAGCCTGTGGCATTTATCAGCCTGCTACCACAGCCTTATCGGCTGAGGGCCGAACCCAAGGGGCCCGAGTCTGACTCTGGCCAGCGAGCAGCAAGTTTAAAGCTGCTGTGTGAGTCAATGAGCAGTGTGTGAACCATGAAACCATTTAAGAAATTATGGAAGGGAATGGATGATATTTAAGGCCTGTAATTAATATTTGTTTTACTTTAGTTGGGACTTTCAAGAGTCTTAACAATCCTCCTGATTCAGGAGGTTTTGGGTCTTTACTTAAAAAGTAAAGCACAAAAATTAAAACCAAACATTTTAAATGCTACAAGTGAATTGTGGCACCACAACATTAGAAGTGTTAAGGATTACATTTAAAATGTACCCGATAATGTATCCAACGATATGAGGATGAATCGATGACAAAATGTGCTGTCGATGACAATTTTTGGGTGAATTAACCCTTTAATAGTGGTATTTGATTTGTTTTTAAATATCAACATTGAGTGTTAGATAATGGAAAAAGTAATCTAAATGTAAACACCATACAAAATTACCATACACCATTAAACATCCAATTTCAATACAGAGAAATGGAAAAAAAGGTCAATATCCGATACACTGTAAAAAAAAAACGTTAAATTTACAGGAAAACCCTGGCAGCTGTGGTTACCAGAGTTTTCCTGTTAAAAATACGGTAGCAACGTTTTAGGTTTTACAACTTTTAACCGTATATTATTTTACAGCGATAAACCGTATTTCATTTTCTGATATAATGTTAATATACTGACTTTTTGAAGTATTAATATCTGTTTTTTTCCCATTGTAATACACTGACAGCCAACAATCACAGCAGTGATGAGAGTCAAATGGTCAACCAAAGCTCATCTTAAGCAGCTCATCCACAAGAGAGTTATTACTAATTTACAGAAGCTGCACAGTGTCATTCACACAAACATTAAACACCATCATGGTAACATGTTGAAATTTAAAAAATGCAATAAGCATTAATTTAACAACATTAAATGTAACATAAAACCCTAATGTACGTAACTGATTAGAAAAAAACTAAGAAAATTATGAAGAAACAGTGATTTAAAAACAAAATACATCAAACGTGAAGTGTCACGCAGGGAATTGTGGGAATGTCAATTTACATTTTTTCACTGTAAATTATACAATGACTTGTTCTTTTTCACTTCCAAAAACTGTAAATTTAACGGTATTTTACAGTAAAATTTAATTAAATGTACCATTATATATATCACAGTTATTTACCGTATATAATAAGGAAACTTTCTGTTAACCAATTAACAGTTTTTCACTGTAGCATTTTTACAGTGTTTTACCGTTAAAATCACGATCATTTTTTACAGTGTAGGGTATTGATTCATTAGGAATCCCTATTGTAAATGGATTGATGTCTCTTCTAACTATGCTTCGATGATCATGGATGGGGAATTTTGAAGGTTTGAATTTTGAAGATTTTCTTTAGACCCCAATAATTTCTAAATGTGTCTCCTTTAGTGTTTCAGAAGAGATCAATGTCTCAAACCGAGCTCAATATCAATACTCTCACTATACTGTTCAGACGTGACATTAAAGACTTTTACATTGTCACAAAAGATATATTTATTTCAAATAACATATTTAACAATAATACTGTTTCATGGTAAAATAAATGCAGCCTTGCTGAGCATTAAAGACTTCTTTCAAAAGTATTTAACAATTTACTGAGCCCAAACTTTCGAACAGTGTTGTCAACAACTGTCAAATTTGTTTTAGAATAAACATCTGAAACAATGTTGAAACTCCAGTCTCCTTAGTCCTTAACTATGAAAGTGTAACTTTGGAGCAGTTACATTTTCCACTGCAACCTGTCCTCACGGGTGGGGCTTTTATGAGGGAAAGAACAGAGATGTAAGCATTATTCATTATTTTACTCATGGACTCATCTAAAATCAACTGAAAACCTGGAGAGGCTATAAAACAGTGGAGAGTTCGTATGACCATACAACACATTCTCATCCTTTGGCGTCATATAGGTGACGCCATATGACATTTCGTCGAAATACGACGCACATCTTTAGCGTCAATATAACACACACTGTTATGGGTAGGTTTAGGTCTGGGGTAGGGTCTGCGTCTCATATTGACGCTAAAGGATGCCATGTGCGTCGGATTTCGACGAAATGTCATATGGCGTCACCTATATGACGCCAAAGGATGAGAACGGGCTCGACCATATTATACTCTACCAGGTATAATATGGTCTAAAAGCAGTACAAACTGAACAAAGTCAAGCAAGGACATTTTGTGCATCGGTTTTTGCTGATGAAAATAAGACAATTTTCACTGCATTGCTCCGGACGTTGAGAAAATACCTGAAATATTTATGGGATGGCTGCGGATGAATTTACCTTTTATGGCAATCGTCAAGGTTGATGTTGGCTTTGCATAAACAGTTTTCATAGCCATTCAATAACAAGTAAATCCTAACCTTCAACCAAGCTGAGGCTCCCTGAGGCATCCTATATTCTACTGTCATAACCCTTCACAACAATTTTGGCACACTTTTTGTTTTAGGATGGTTACATCACTCAACACATGCTGTCCACAATATACATTTTTCGCATTTAATCCAAACCAACTAACCTAAAAAAAATAAAAAAATAAATAAATTAAACAAATGATGTGAAGTCAGCATGAGAGAATAATTGCACTGAGAGTTTGGACTCCAAGAGATGAATTGTGATTTGCGAATTTCTCTACGCCCCACGCATGGCTGGGTTGCTTATATGTGTGCGCGCTCTTTGACAGATGATTAAATCCCTGACATCTGTCTATAGCCAGTGCCTTGTGAGAAAATCGCTGGATATCACGGATCCACATTAACCTTGGTCACTGACTTCCCTATTGTCCGGATTTGGAGCACGTAATGCTTTACGGCGAAGTGTGTCGAAGAGAGATGTTGGAAGGAGGTTATGGTCCCATTTCACACATCTGTGAGACTACAATAGCAGTTATATTTCTTTAAACTCGTCATTTTTATACAAGATGCCCTGCAAATGAAAGCTTTCATATCCTCTGTGGAATAACAGATAGCGCTTATAAAACAACGCCTTTGTGTGCTATTGTGTTTTCTGGTTTATTTAATGCATTTTTTCTGTTCACCATTTGACAATGTTCTATGCATAATGCATGGAGATTGAAGGATGTCGCATGGATTGCATCACCTTTGTCGCCATTTCGCTCTTTGATAAACCTGTGGTTAAAGCAGTGCCTTTTTACAACACTAAAAGAGTTAGCGCTGAAGGGCACAAGATGAAAAGCAAGGTCACATCATCGGACTGACTGAATAAACAGTTTTAAATCATTTTTGTAAGGGTTAGGATTTTTAAGTATACATTCAAAATGTATAAAAGAGTGCCTTGTAAAAGCCTACATCCCCAAGAGGACAAATGAATTAATGGAACTTACAATTATGTTTTATTGATCTCTCCAAATGTCTGTAAGGGCAAATAACAATGGATATAAATGGAATAATTTTTGACAGTTCAATACAATGAATGTGAATAGCATAGCACAAATAAACTGATCTTGAGATATTTTTTTTTGAGAAATTTGAGTTATTGAAATCTAATATTCTTTCTTCAAATTTCAGATTTCAAATTTCAAAGTCAAATGACACGCAATATATAAATAAATGGGTAACACTTTACTATAAGGTCCCATTAGTTAATGCATTGAATAACATGAGCAATACATTTAGTACATAGATATAGTATTAATCTTTGTTAGCGTTAGTTAATAGAAATACAACTGAAATATCACAATACATTGAAAAATACATCGTTAGTTCATGTCAACTGATGTAGTTGACTACTGTTTCCAAATGGAAACTTATTGTAAACTGTTACCAATAAACGTAAATAAAAACATCAATGGTTTATGATGAGCAAAATTCTTGCAAACAAAGCTGAAATAATGTGAAAGCGATATTAATCATTTAGATGCTTGCATTTTGATAATCGATTGAGACCTTGCAAGAGAAGCAAGCAAATTCTCTCAAAGTCGAGCAGGGACACTCTTTTCTTCAATATCAGAAGCACTGAAATGTGCTCCATGTGTGATGCTGACAGATGTGCGCAGTAATTAAGCTTCCAGAGGTGTCTTCTCATTATTCGGCTGCTTTCCCATGAGGCCTATGAGTGTTTCTATGTGCTTTATGTGTGTGCAGCTCTCTCTGCCACGAGTATTATAATAATTATTTGGCAGCGTTCAACTATGAGCTACAAAAGCATGAAGATTTATGATAAATCATGCAAGATTGATGTGACCATTTTGCTACTTCGTGAAACGTCACTGTGTTCACGAGTGCATTAGTCTTTAAACACAGAGAATACCAAGCTAAAACCACATCAATCAAACGTTAAAAAACTACCTTTAAAATGTCTTCATAGATTAAATCCTGTAGTTTTTTTTTTTCTCATGGGCCGTGACACTTTGCCATTCATCTCAGTATTTATCACCTCACGAAACTGATATGGACAGACTTTTGAGGCAGCATAACGGTTTAATGATCTAAAACAAAATAGTGAGAGCTTTAGTAACAACTAAGCAAATATTGAATTACAACAATACAAATTTATTGCTAGAAATTACATCAAAAGTGGAAAAAGTTGGTCCAATACCATACATTTACACACAAACTGACCACCAACTGCAACTTTCGGACGCCATCTTTATTTTTAGCTCAACTGGAATGTAACGCACTGGATTGTGGGATATCATAGGCAGTGAAGGATACATCTATGCTGCCATCAAAATAGAATAGATGAAGGCATCTCAGTAGACAGGATGGTATCCAACTTATTTTGCAACATGGATGTAAGCTTAAGAAATGCCAGTTTGCAATATCAAGCATCATAACAAGCTGGTTTGTACATCAATTAATAACTGGAAGCGGATAAAACCGGAATCCAGACACATTCAATTTGCAAATGTCCGCTCTGCTCTTACATTAAAGATAAGGTGGATACTAGCATTGGATTGGGAAGTGCTTGTTGCCTTCCTTCCACAGTAAGCTATCCTGAAAAAGATTAAAAAAAAATAGTTTCAAATGGTAGTTTAAGTAATTTATTAAAACTGACAATAGTCTATTCACAAGAAAGCTTTTCGAGTCGGATGTGACAGCATGCGTATTGTGAAAAAGTTCTAACCGAAGAAAAACACATTTATTAAAGCAATATCACACCAGCAAGACCGGCGGCAATAATTTGAAAGAAATCACGTTATACCTAGCAATGAGACATTTTTTTACGTTATTACAGTAACAACAGGGAGCACAATTGTGTGATATTGCTGTAACATGTTACAATAAGGTCACATTTGTTAACAATGATTAATGCATTAACCTAAACGAACTATCAATGAGTAATATATTCTTACAACATTTATTAATCTTTGTTAATGTTAGTTAAACTCCCCCTTAAAACTCATCTTTGATGATCAAAATCATGCCTTAATTAGCTTGAATGTAACTCTACACCCTTGCTTCATTTAGTATACGAGGACCATAAATATGCAAATTAGTCCCCGCCTCCACTCACTCACACATGGACAAGTGGACATATTGGTTAAATTCAGCAATTTAAATTTGAACCAAAAACTGATTCAATAGAAGAAGAGGAAGAGCAAATTATACAGGCTCGTCTACAAGTCGATGTATCAGAATGGTAATGGCCTTTGACTACGTTATCAAACAGTTAATAACAGCCTTCTAAAAATCATAGAAAAAACTGAGGAGAAAAGCCCCACCCCGAACATTGGCGGGATTGGTGACATGTTGGTGATGGTAGGAAACAGGGGAGGTTGTTTTTGGTTCACTGCAGTTTTAAGGAGAAAACACGCAGCAATGGTGTTGACTGATGAACTTGCACATGGTTTGTCTTAAAGCATATCAAAAACCTACATAGACATATAAACAATGTTAAAACTTGATTTTAATGCAGGGGGTCTTTAATAAAATGTTCATGTTAGTTTTGTGTAATTCTGTCACTTGCAGAAAGAGTTAAAGGGTTAGTTCACCCAAAAATGAAAATTAAGTCATTAATTACTCACCCCCATGCTGTCCCAACCCCGTAAGTCCTTCGTTCGTCTTCGGAACACAAATGAAGATATTTATGATTAAATCTGAGAGGTTCATGACTGCTACATAGGCTCCCTAAGGGAATGAATCCTGACGGCCCAGAAAGTCAATGAAGAAAATGTTTAAATATTCCATGTCGCAACAGTGGCTCAACTATAAGTTTATCAAGCGACGAGAATACTTTTTGTGCGGAAATAAAACAAAAATAACGACTTTATTCGACTATTCCTTTTACTTCCTTGTAGGCCTGAAACGAGACTTCAAGAGATTTCCACGACGCATGCGCGAGAATTGCGATCTCCTTCAACTACTTCAGTTAAGTTCTCGCGCATGCGCGTCGTGGAAATCTCTTGAAGTCTCGTTTCAGGCCTACAAGGAAGAAAAGGAATAGTCGAATAAAGTCGTTATTTTTGTTTTATTTCCGCACAAAAAGTATTCTCGTCGCTTGATAAACTTATAGTTGAGCCACTGTTGCGACATGGAATATTTAAACATTTTCTTCATTGACTTTCTGGGACGTCAGGATTCATTCCCTTAGGCAGCCTATGGAGGAGTGATCCAGCTGTCACATTTAATAAAAAATATCTTCATTTGTGTTCCGAAGACGAACGAAGGTCTTACGGGGTTGGGACAGCATGGGGGTGAGTAATTAATGACTTAATTTTCATTTTTGGGTGAACTAACCTAATCAGGAATGGAGCTTGGTCTTTTTAAATGTACTTTTTTGGTTTGAGTTCAAATAAAATGTAACATAAGTATTTAGCAGACACTTTTAGCCAAAACCACTTACAGAGGAGTGTAAAAGAGTGATAAAGACTAATCTTATTCTCCACTCTCACTCTTGCGTAGGTGTAATACCTCAATTACTGCAGTGCAGGACAGAGGATTATGGACTCTAGTCCTGCTGATGCTTTAGTTCCACAGGTCGACTGTTGCTAATCAATTGTAGAACAGGATTCAATTCATTACACCCAATCAAACTGCTGCACACACACAACCACCCACCCACCCACACACACAGTCTCGCTCAGAAAACAATGCTCAGGACTTGCTTTTTAGCTCAGGGCACTTATTTAAAAGTGTCAAGGGATGTGCCCAAAGCCGAAGTCAGAATTTGGAGAAGAGATAGCGGATTCTACGGAGCCCATCTGTTGGATTTGTTGTGCACCAAATCCCCTGACCGCGTCAGTCAGTCATCTCTCCTTACTCTCGTCACGTGAAAAGTGAAAGTATGATGTACTGTAATGTAACAGACTATCGTATAGCGAGCCTAACAATGTCCCTTTAGTGGCTCCGTGGAATGGGTTATTAAAGCAATAAGCCCCGCGAAGCCGTGATTTACAGTGAATTTAGAACAGCTAAGGGGCTGTTGCTTTTATAAAACGGTTACTCCATAAAAATGTATTGTAATATTTATTTTATTCATGAAAATAAACACCAGCATCAAAAAATATAACGTTATAACACATTTATTCCTCCGCCAAGCAATGTAGTTCCAAAGAGGTTGCCAAGCAACACATGCAGCAACAAAGAATCACAAACGGCATTTGCGCAGTAATACTAATGTAATGCGGTCACATGTGTGTTTGTTGAGTAATTTACAACGGCTTTGAACGCGGCTCAACCAATCAGAATCAAGGACCGGAACTATCTGTTTTATAATAATTGTTTTGTGCTTTTCCAAAGTTTAGCACATCCCCACTGTCAACTTGGTCTCAGATGTTTTTCCTAAAATTACTTAAGATATAAGATACAGTTGTTGATTAAAGGGATACTCCACCGGTTTTTCATATTAAACTATGTTATTCCCTTAACTAAGACGAGTTGATACATACCTCTCTCATCTCAGTGCGTGCACTATATCGCTCTGTATTGCCGCAAAACTATGTTAGCACCTAGCTTAGCCCAGGACATTAAATATGGGCCAAAAAGAGAAGCGACCAAACACTTCCTCGTTTTCCCTATTTAAACACAGTTACTCGAGTAGTGTAACTCGACCTAGGCTGGTGACACAAAATAAAACGTTGTGTTTTTCTAAGCGTTTAAAATTGATGACTATATTGTATGGCGGAATACCATAACAAGTGCTTTTGAGCACTTCGACTTGGCGCAATAACATCATCACTCGTGAAAAGTCCTCTTACCGGCTCCCGCTTCCTCTCCCCCTCCCTCTCATTTCCGTCAATACAACCAACGTGACTTTTGGAATTCGGTGAAAAATGACTGCACTATGTACATTCTCCTTATTTTCACAACCCTTTACGATGCACGTTTTAACCATGATTGTACACAAACTAGCTTCCAACAACCTGTTACTTCGTCAACTCCGCTCAAAACTACTACTACCGGCGCATGTCACGTTGGTTGTATTGACGAAAATGAGAGGGAGGGGGAGAGGAAGCGGGAGCCGGTAAGAGGACTTTTCACGAGTGATGATGTTATTGCGCCAAGTCGAAGTGCTCAAAAGCACTTGTTATGGTATTCCGCCATACAATATAGTCATCAATTTTAAACGCTTAGAAAAGCGCAACGTTTTATTTTGTGTCACCAGCCTAGGTCGAGTTACACTACTCGAGTAACTGTGTTTAAATAGGGAAAACGAGGAAGTGTTTGGTCGCTTCTCTTTTTGGCCCATATTTAATGCACTGGGCTAACATAGTTTTGCGGCAATACAGAGCGATATAGTGCACGCACTGAGACGAGAGAGGTCTGTATCAACTCGTCTTAGTTAAGGGAATAACATAGTTTAATATGAAAAACCGGTGGAGTATCCCTTTAACATTCAGTAAGAGAACAGAGCAATATCATTTGGATTTAGCAACTCTTTATCAACTTTTAAATATTTCAACTTTTTTTTTGTTGATATATATATCAACTTTTAGATATATTTTAGATATCAGCTTGTCAATATCAATATATTATATCAATATCAACTATATACATTTGATTTCATATTGAGACTTGTGATTGAAATTTCTGATTTAATATCATTTAGTAGTTGCAATTTAATTAAATCGTTGTAAAAGCAAATATTTACATGGCTAGTCTCAGTAAATCAATAATAATATGAATTCTAAAAAACAGCAAAAACGCCATTTTCAACATTGATGACAATAAGAAATGTTTTTTGAGCAAAGTAGTATAACTAAAAGTCTCAATTTGCTCTCCAGTTAAAAAAATTATATATACATATATAAAGTCCTCTCATTTGTTATTCTTTTGAGACATTCTCACTTATATCAGCATGGGAGTATTCTAGTATGTCATTAAACGCTTTGTTTGTCTGAATCATAGTTTATTGCAGCTCTTTTGTCCTTTGTCATTTCGCAGGGTTGAGTGGTCACTCTCGAGGAGCCGTTTCTCTTTTGCTCATTTAATGGAGTGATTTCTTGTTCATAAAGCAGGTGAGGAGTGTGGATCAATTTATGACTGAGGCCGACAGAATCCTCAATACTTACGACTGTAGATTTACAGCAGGTCCCAACGTGTCCTGTTAGTCAGGCATCGGCATCACTGGATGGATCTCTCAAACGGCTCTTAGATCTGCTTTTGACTTTCTGACAAGGCCAAATAGTTTGACACAATCAGCTTGTGCTGTTTTCTCCCGTGGAAAGGAAAGACCAAGCAAAGTTTGATATAAAATATAACAAGTGGATTTTTCTAAAGATTTGGATGTCTCCACATCAGAACTGATGGATTACATGGTGGTTGTTTTTGTTGTTGACTATGTAGCAGGGGACAACTGGTTCAGACATCATTACCTGCTACCCCCACAGCTCCTCAACCCATTGTCATAATGTCCATGAGAGGAACGTTTGACTCAAATTGCTCCAAGGAAGCTGACGCCACACTGACTGCCCTTGAGCACATCTCCCTTACAAAACACGAAACACCCTCTTTCATGAACACGCTATATGAAATATATATACAAAGGTTAGTATCCCCTTAAAGATGCACTTAAAGTCAACATGAAACAGAAGTTGTGATCGATGTGGGGCGGGACTTGATTTTGTCAATCGGGAATTGATTGGATCGTATAATATATAAGTGAATGTAAAATGCCATATGATGACAACCATAAATACTCTTTACTCCATCACAAGCAAAATGATACATTATTTGGTAACACTTTATTTAACAGTGTCCTTGTTACATGTATAATAATATAGTAATAACAGTAAGTACAATTTAATTAATATCACTCAGTACTCAAATGTATAATTACACTGTAACAATGGCACCTTAAATAAAAGGTTAAGGCCCTTGTCCGAAATTTTCGCACGTTAAAAAATAAATACGACCTCACCTTATGTTACTCACACTTACACACTGCCTCCGAAACTTTCGTCCGTCATAAAAAAATTCGGATCGGGTTCGATTTTCTGCGTTTTACGCATCAGTAGCAAGCATTTTGAATGGTGTTTTGACAATTCAGAGCCACCGAATCACGAATACGAAAAAACGCATACGACAATTTCGGACTCAGTGTGCAAGGACCTTTACACTTTATTGTAAGGTGTCATTGTTACAGTGCAATTATATATTTAAGTACTGTGTAATATTAATTAGCTACATGTACTTACTATAGGGTTTGGGTAGGATTAGGATTTGGTTGAGGGTTAGTTTAATGTAATTATGAATAATGTACTGTTATTACTATGGTAAGTACATTAATATGTGTAACAAGGACACTGTAAAATAAAAAGTTACGAAATAAAAAGTAACCATTCATTTTTAAGCTAAGTTATTTAAGAATACTTTTTACAGCCTTCAAACCTTAAAAATACAAAGTTTGCCAACAAACACACACAATTTCACCTTGTGTTTCAACCTTTCGTTTCTCCAGCAAGTCTTTAACAACGTGAGGTACCTACTGTTTTCAAAAGCAGAAATCCAGTCATGTAAAAATACCCTTTATGACACTAAGCACTCAAAAATAAAAGTACAGTACAGTGGCAGTACAGATGTGAGAAAGGTAAATCAGTTATCCAGGGCTGAAAATAGTGAGAAGAATCGCCTAACCTTCTGTTCGCCCACTCAAACCTGTCAAGCAAGTGTCCTGTTCAAAAGGGGCAGCCGTTCCTGCTCACCTCAAGTCTGTTTTCTCCGTATCCCTCCCTTTTTCAAGGATGAAGGAGAACATGGGGGTGGCTTTCAAACGAAAGAGTCACTTCGCACCTCAAAGATATGTAACAGCTCACTTAAAGATTTTCTTTTTCCTATCGCTCTCTCCCTCCAACGCTTTTACTTGTGCATATTTGATGCTATTCCCTGCAGTAAAGTCAAGGATGCAAAACATTTGACTGCAGGTGACGGTGAGTAGATTTATCTCATTGTTTCCCCGTGTTTCTCCTAGAAAATAAAATACCAACAGCCTCAATCACAACTGCAAAGGAATAAACCTGAAAATGCTTTAAAGACCGCACACACATAGAACGAAAACATGTGCTTAACCTGTGCGGTGAGGTAAACGCTGGGAGGGGGAGTTTAAAGAGCAGCGAGATATGCGTTGAGAAACACAGATGAGCGCTGATAGAGAAGGCCTTGATGTGGCGGTGATGAAGCCGAGGATGAGTACACTGAGCTCAGCTTCATTCATCTTGCCCCACAGCAGACAGACTGCAGTAATGACTCCCTGGAGAACACGACTCTGACTCTGACCTTGGAAATCTCGGCAGAGCTTGGGGACTGTTGACACTAACCCGAGAGAATAACCAATGTTGTTTTTTTTAAACATGATATTTCTTTATAGGCATGAACCCACATGCCCCTCTGCTACAGTAACCTTAACCACGACAATACCAGCACGGTACAAAGTCAAGTCAAGTCAAGTCGAGTCACCTTTATTTATACAGAAAAGCAGCTTCTGAATGAACGAATGAAAAATGTATAAAGCAGCTTCATAGCAGTGGTGTTTTGAAATGAGGAAAGTTCTCCGTTTTTTTTTTTAGACATAAAAAAAAAATATATATATATATATATATATATATATATATATATATATATATATATATATATATATATATATACAGTATATACACGTATATATGTTATTATTTATTATTATTATTATTATTATTATTTAAGTTATTATCCACCACCTGTTTGACATCAATAAACCATAAAAAAAGACTTATGGACTACAATACTTTTAAATTAGGTGAAAATTGAAGTGTGCCATGTAAAGTAAACATTATCATTAAATAAAACAGGTGTTACATGCTGGCTTGTGCAAATTGCAAGTGTTTGGTTGTACTTTCTGTGTCCATCTGAACACACCTGATAATATAAATCGAATTAACACACTCCATTCTAAGGGGTGGAGAGGTGAGAGCATCAATATGACCTGGAGATGCTCCCTTTTGTGTCTAAAACAGCCCAACCTTTCTTTATATTATTAAAGGGCATTTAATGTAAACCCCGTCTTTAGGTTTGTGGTTCGAGGCAAACAATGTCTTTACGACAGCAATCAGCCAAATTCCTCCCAATGTAATTACAACATTAACGTAACAAGCGAAACCTCTGCAATCCCCTCAAGAGAACGGCATTGTGAATGAGAAGCTAAGCACAGTGATTATCCTAATGGAAAAAGAAGAGCTAATACTATTATTGCGCAAGTACATGAGAGAAACCCAGAGGCAATCAAAGTGAAACGTTCTTGAACATCCTTCGCAGTCATGTTAACTATGTATGTGCAAAACCAGACAGCGTTACACCAAAAGGGACAAAGCGGTCAAAGAGTCTTTATTCCTGCATCAGCAGTCTGATGATGTTTTGCTTCTAATTACATCATTAAAAGTCCATAGTGCATGGGCACCAGTGTAAAAAAGCCATTTCAGTTCTCAGGAGTGCCTGACACTGTGAGCAGCACCCTAAAACATTCAGTGAAGACAACAGAAATAAGGCAAGAGAAGATTTGAGACATCCCAAATCTTTCATCCATCTATCTATCCATCTATCTATCTATCTATCTATCTATCTATCTATCTATCTATCTATCTATCTATCTATCTATCTATCTATCTATCTATCTATCTATCTATCTATCTATCTATCTATCTATCTATCTATCTATCTATCTATCTATCTATCTATCTATCCATCCATCCATCCATCCATCCATCCATCCATCCATCCATCCATCCATCCATCCATCCATCCATCCATCCATCCATCCATCCATCCATCCATCCATCCATCCATCCATCCATCCATCCATCCATCCAGACATTCATACATACATACATACACTCATACATTCATACATCCGTGGCATCATCAAATCTCTGCAAGTAGAAATGAACACCCATAATAAATTAAATACTTGATCAATTATATATTCATATAAAAGCTTGTCATATAATATTTAGAGGTGCGAAACCTAAACCTAGCCACAATCCTCGTCAGTAGAAAAGGAATTTTGATGAATGAATTTTCGTTCTGTAAAATGTTTACTTCTTCGGTAACACTTTATTTTAAGGTGCTTGTAATAAGCAGTAATTAACAGTTAATAAGACACTTATAAGACCTTATAAGATGCATATAAGGGTGTACTCACACTAGCCAGTTTGAACCGTGCCCGAGTGCGTTTGACCACCAAAGCGCGGTTCGTTTGACTAGTGTGAGTGCTCCGAACCGTGCCCGGGCGCGGCTCGATTAGCCGGCCCTGGCCCGCTTGGAAGAGGTGGGCCAGAGCACGGTTCAGTTGGACTCGGGCGCGGTTCGCATGCAGTGTGAGCGCTAACCGTGCTGGAGCACGGAACAGGACGCGTGACGTCATGGTTCTGCACTTCAGCTGGTACCTTGCAAACCTCCTCATACGAGCAGCACGATTACGTGAAAATTTTCGCGCCACTAAGGCGACACATCTGTTTAACAACAGGCTGTGAGAGGGCTGTGGACCACCGTGGACGTTTAGTAGCTTGCCTATGTCATTTGTAATGGAAGCCCGTTTCCGCCACTGAATACAAAAAAGAAAAGAAAAGGTAATTGTGACTTTAAACGACACAAAATTATCCACAAAGAAAACAGAGTGATGGACTCCATTGTGTTCAGACAGCTCCGCTCTTCTTGTTTATCCCCAAACCGTCGTACCATAATGACGTAAGCATGCTCCGGCACGAATGCTGAAACCCTATGTGAGTGCAGGCCAGCGGGGGAGTGGGGAGGGGGGACAATCGTACTCGGGCCCGGTTCATGGCAACCGTGCCTAGTGTGAGTACACCCTAAGATGCATATAAGCATTAACTAATGATAATACATAAATGAAATTAAATAATAAATGTCTCAAGTATCAATACATTGCACTTTTAGAACAGCCGAACAAACATAAATGGTAACACAAACTCCCAGTCACTTAAAAATTGACCTTCCCAAGAGGGAGTAGTTTCCCTGATCTCTCCAGGACCTTTAATTAACCCTTATATGAAGTAGTTAATGTGTATATGCATCTTATAAGGTCTTATAAGTGTCTTATTAACTGTTAATTACTGCTTATTACAAGCACCTTAAAATAAAGTGTTACCATATTCTTCTCCAGTTGCATAGCACTATAAATGCAGTACCAATCTCTTATTAGCACAGGGTTTAAAGGGATAGTTCACCCAAAAATGAAAATGTTGTCATCACTTACTCATCCTTAAGTTGTTCCAAACCTGTATGAATTTCTTTCTTCCGCTGAACACAAAAGAATATATGTTAAAGGATGCTGGTAACCAGACAGTCGATGGGCTCCATTGACATCCATAGTAGGATCAAAAATACTATGGACGTCATTGGGTGCTGTCAACTGTCTGGTTACCAGCATACAACACCATAAGGGTGAGCAAATTATGACAACATTTGCATGTTTGGGTGAACTATCCATTTAAGGCAAAAATATAGGAGGACTATTATTGATCTGCCTTACTTAAGGTGGATGTTGACGCAATTTTCTTTTAGAAACAAACTTTGTTGTATTATTTTCATGTGATCACTGTGAAGCTGCTTTGATACAATCTGTATTGTAAAAAGCGCTATATAAATAAAGGTGACTTGACTTGACTAACTCTGTGCTAGCCAATGACAACAGGTCATGATTAGCACATTAGCACTGATATGAACCGCATTGCTAATGCTTACTTCAGCCCTGAATTCACTACAGACTTTCAGTTGCCCAAGAAGAAAGGGTAGACAGACACACAATAGATGAAGCATTTTATGTAGACAGAAATGTTTGGCTCTAGTTGCGTGATTTCTCTTCTTTTTTAGCATTAGCTTGTCCATCACGCCAAATTGAAAGCAAAGCAACATGTCTAAATTGTTTCTGTACAGTGCTGTTTGACCAGGCATGGATTCTTATATTTTAGGAAAGTTTTCTGGTAAATATCCCCATGAAGACAAATTATGTGACATATCAAAACTAGTTTGAGTTATTGGCCTCACAGTTGCCCATCATTTTCCGAAGAGCATCTAATTACTAAACGGCAAAACTGCTAATGTCTAAATAAGCTAATGCTTAAAGGCACACTGTGGAACTTTTTGGCCACTAGTGGCGCTCGACCTGTAATTTCCCCCTAGAGGCCACAAGCGCCGCAGCACTGTCGCAAAAGTCCACAAACAGTCAACCGGTCAGCCTCCCGTGTCTTTAGATTATGTGTGTGCAGACAGTAGTTGACTTGTCGGTTGAAGAAAGATAATCAATTCACTATTGAACAAAATAATGATATAAATATAAGATTAATAATATAAATTATACAAAGAAAATAAATTGTACAAAAGTACACAGAAAACATGTGTGATCAGGTAAGTCGCATAGACAAGGGTTGCCCAATCCTGCTCCTGCCGATCATCTGTCCTGCACAGTTCATCTCCAACCCTAATCACACACACCTGAAGCAAACCATTAACGTCTTCAGGATCTCTTTAAAATTAAAGTCAGGTGTGTTTGATCAGGGTTGGAGATGAAATCGTGTAGTCGGGAAATCGTGTAACAAAACTGATATAACTCACAAATTCTGCCGTTATTTGTAGGCTTCAGTTTGTTTGTCCTTTTACACACATACAAATATGAGCTGAAGGCAGAAAAATAACGGCAGTATGTTGTGACTGATCACTTATAGCATCCTACTAGCAACCAGATTGATAATTCGCTACTCTACCAGCATTCCTTGATACGTGAAGTTAAATGGAGGACAAGATAGATTCCGTAACATGGCCAGACAGACAACAAATTCGAAAAAATAGAGATATTGTGCAAGCAATATATTTAACTTACTAAGTTAGTCCAAAAGCATGACGGCCAGGTCAGCATCGGTCGGGCACCCCTCCTCCTCCTTTAGCCAGCGAGCGAACGCTGGACCAATGTTGATCCTCGTCCTGGCTTTTAGTTTATCACTCCGTTTTTCTTTTTCTTTTGTGTCCTCTGACAAAATCTTTGCCTTCTTCCGAGTAGCTGTTGGTTCAGCCATGACGACAACATACAGACGGCAATCAAATGCGAGTTGAGCTCTCACGTTAGAATTTGGGGAAGTGACGTACGCCGTAAAGCGGTCGAATTTTGTAGTTCTTTGTGTGCTCGGGTTCCTACCCGCAACCCGAAGTTACATAGTGCTAGTAAAAGCGATACAGACACCTTCAGGCTACGGCAGACGTGTCATTCAACCTATTGTAAGTCGATGGAGCATCTCAATGGGTTTTGGTAATATATTAAAAAGGTTGAAAAGTTCCACAGTGTGCCTTTAATTTTCATACTAGTCATCTAATGTTTCCCAACAAGTGAAGCTTAAGATGTTCATCCATTCATTCTGTTCAACCCAGAACTGTTCATTACAGCTAAAAAAACAAAGATTGACCTTCTCCACATCAGCCCAAACCCTTCCATTCTTAGTGTCGTCTGCCAAGAAATGCATTGCTTTGTTAATGAAATTGATAACTGAAGTATTTGAGGGAAAACAAAGTGATATCTTAAGTTCAGGGAGAGACTTAAAAAATTCTCATTCACTCAGAACCAAATCTGAATGAAAAAAACTGTTTGACAGAACTGATCCCAGGCCTGTGATTCTAAGCGCAGTATGTCCACAGCATCTATAAGGTGCCTCATGCATGAAAGTCTGTGAATCACACAGTTTAGAGAGGGGGAAACAATTCCCTACAAACAGGTAGCGAAAAATTCGAGATTAGCATTCAGCCATGGCAAACCAGCAGGAGCAGTTTGGAAAACAGTAGGAATTCTGTTTGCCTTGTTTCTTGAGCTGCACATCAGCATTTCTGAAGGATCATGTGACACCGAAGACTGGAGTAATGATGCTGAAATAAAGGAATAAATTACAATTTAAAACAGAAAACAATTGGAATAATATTTCACTCTATAACTGTTTTTACTGTGCTGTAGTGTAAAATAGACTTTAAAAACCAATAGAGTATATTGTATGTCAATGCAATACCAAGCTGACAGTTCACTTTTACTGTGATTTCCCTCTAAGGTGCAAAAAAGGAAGTATTACGAATTGGCATGGAAAAAGAACCCTTGGCAATACTTGAGAGTTGTGAAAGATAAAGATACAGGAAGAAAGTTCTAGGAGGGAGCACGTCTCACACAGAAGAAACTCTGTTTGATATTTCTTACCATACTGCCATATTCTACAGCCTGTGGCAAGATCCTTCAGCTTTAAAGGAACAATCCAGGTTAAGGCAAGCTCTATTGATAGCATTTATGCCATAATGTTGATTACCACTTAAAATAATATTGACTCATTCCTCTTCGGTTTCTTATTAATGTAAAAATCAGTTACAGTAAGGCATTTACAATGGAAGTAAACCAGGCCATGCACTTTGAGGGTTTTAAACGAAAAGCTTTTTTTGTTTTGTTTTTTTGTTACAGCACCAGCACGAATTCTTCCTTCAATAATGTTTGTCAGTAGAAATGGTCAGATTATCAGTTTTCTGACTTTGCACAAAGTTAGCACGCAATTAAATCACTCTGGGTTTCATTCAAAATGAGTACGTGGCTAAACTCTTGAGTATTTTAATCTGTCTCTATTATGCTATTTTAAAGGTTCCTTATTTAGTTTTTCTCCAACAATAGTATTGCATGCATCCAAAGTAAAAAAAAAAAAAAAAAACTTTAATTTTTCATGATATACATCACCTCTTTTCTCGCAGTGTCTGAAATGGTTTGATTAGGGGTCCAGTCTCTGTAAACCCCTCCTTTAGACTACTCTGCTCTGATTGGTCAGACGGCCCAGTCTGTTGTGATTGGTCTATTGATTACAGCGCGTGTCGGAAACGAAATGCTCATTATTACCATATCTGAATTTCAGCTCCGGAGGTTTCCTCAGCACTTGTATACACAGTGATACAAAGAGTAACAATGGTGTCACTTTTACCATATCAATTCGAGCCCGAGTCCTCATCTTTCACTCTAAAAAATGCTGGGTTGTTTCAACCCAAATTTGGGTCAAATATGGACAAACCCAAATGTTGGGTTAAAAATTTAATTAAAAAATGTACAGTTGAAAGTGAAAGTTGAAGTTGGGTTAAAATTTTAAATTACATTTTTAACCCAACATTTGGGTTTGTCCATATTTGACCCAAATTTGGGTTGAAACAACCCAGCATTTTTTAGAGTGTTGGAATTGACCGTTCGCAAAGACCCGCCCCCCTTAGTTACTGTTGCTATGTCCGACAAGCTACGCTGCTCTCACACACACACACTCACCATGTTCTCACGCAGTGAAAAATACATCGCGGACTGACAACACACTAACAGACAGGACAGACCAGGATACTTTTGATATTAAACATATTAAACAAAGTCTCACCTTTCAAATTTGGTCATTTATTTAAAAAGAAATTTAAACAATAAATACCGTTTTGTGGCTCTTTAATGTGTCGTGACAGATCGCTGTAGATCATCAGTTAAAGCTGCTCGTGATCCGATCATCTCTTCCTTCTAGTTCATTTATAGCATAAAATAAACATGAATGAACATAAGAAGGAATGTTGTTTTAACCGCAGAAAGGCATCAGTACATTCTGTTTTTTTAAGTTCAAATCCTCCCATGTTAATCTACTAACTCTCCTGACTGCTTTGTCAGACAAAATGGCGGATGGCGAAGCATGATTGGTCAGATCACCTGTCAATCAAGTTAATTGCATGCAAAGTGGATTTGCTTTCGCGGCACAGAAAACAGCCTCTACAGTGTTTGTGGGGGGGTCAAAGATGTTGTTCACGGGCAGCCAAAGAAAACCATAGACTGGCATTTGTTGTAAAACTATGAAGGTTCAAGCAGGAAGTAAGACTGGAATTACTGAAAATTCGTTTCAAGCAGTTTAGAATTGGTTCTCCTTTTTACTGGGAACGACTTGAACTTTAACTGAACCTTCAACATCGCTTTAATATAGAGAACACTGTCTGAGGTTCTTTACCCTTAAATGCCCATCAATATTTCGCAAACAAAAGGAATATGAGGTGCTGTTCAAGAACAGATTACAGATTTCACAGACACATACCATTCCAACACCATGTGGACACACTCCTGGCTCTCGCTGGAAGCCAGGCGCACTGAATTTCTAAATTGTTACCAACTCTGCCAACACTAGTTACGCTATGAGAAGCTGCTGTCTCATTACTGCTCCCAGGCATCCACGTTTAGGAGAACACGCACACCTCATAACAACACTGCTAATTTGCTGAGCTCTTGTTAACGTTAAGACAGTGCACTAATTGCTCTAATGGAGAGATGTTGCAATTATCAAGAGAGCTATTCCAACTATTAAGTCACCATTAAAGATAATTGTTGCTTAAAACACAGAGGCTACAAGAATGAAGTTTATATTAAACATTAAAACCACTATTTTGTAAAACCTATAAAACATTTAGCAGTTACACATGCATACACATTTTGTAGAGCAAATGCTTATTGTGCTATCTTTCAGTAAAATGCCCCTTAATATAAAAGTAAATAAAAAGAACAATTAGATTATATATATATATTTTTAAATAATACACACACACACATATATATATATAATGCTTTCATTTCAGTTCAGTATAAAAATGAATATAACTGCTTATATTTATTTTTAACATTGTAGCATGTACTGTAGCTCAATGAATGCATGGCCTTTTCCTCAAATATCATATATTATTTCCATTTACCTGCCATTCAGAGCATATGCAAGCACAAATCAGCCTGTAAAACAGCTATTGTAAAGTATCTCCACTCCCAGCGTTGAGCTACACACCTGCCCACGGGGAGGTGCATGTAACAGATGCTGATAGCAGTCAAATACTGCAAGCTATTTAGATGCAACAGAGTGAGTGATGCAGATAAATTACTATCAGTTTCCGTCTGCATAAACAGTTTGACAGCCAACCCCATCAGCGATGTCGCCCACAAATACACATATGCACATACTGCCTGCCATTCATCCTTCCCGAACATCCTGACACTCTGCCTGTCACCCAAAAATCAGATAACGTCCAGATTTAACATACGCTATTTGGGATGTTTTATTTAAACAGGCATGAAGCTCATTTTGCTTGCACTCTGCCAGCAGGGATGAATCAATGAGCACATACTGGGACTCGGACAGATAGAAATTGAATATTTAAACATTTGGATTAGTCTCACGGACTGTTGGAAAGCTGAAAATCTTGGCTTGGAGAAAAAAAAAGCCATAAGGAACTAGACAAAGGTTTTGTGCACACAACTGGATGCCATGCCTAAAAAAAACCTAGTAGTAAAATCAATGTAATGATCAATACTTCATGGCTTACTGCATTATTATGTTCTTATAAAATTATGCATATGACTTCTCAAGCTTACAAATTTAGCCTTGGGAAATTATGACTTCATTCTCATAAAATGACTCCTTTTTCTTAAAATATTACAAGAAATCAAAAAAATTTAAATTAAATGAAATAAATAAAAAATAAATCAAATAAAATAAAATAAATCAAATTAAATCAAATTAAATACTTAAATAAATAAAATTAATAAAAAAAAAAAAAAAAAAAAAAAAAAAAAAAAAGATTTGATTTGAGGTTGTTACGGTTGTGTTAGCTGGCCACGGAACAGTATGGGCAAAACAACTCAGACGGAAAGCCACTACGCTTGGAGGGTTCAGCAGGCTAATGCTGTTCAAATGGCCCTCAAGATTAACTTCATCCAGATGCTTCAGTGACAGTGTGACAATGTGAAACTCCTCCAAGCTTATTTAACATTCTAGCCATGTCATCCCAGAGCCCGGAGAAGTCATCCTTTAGAGGACAATGCGAGGGTTGTAAAAGATTTCCACACAAATCATGTTCATCCCACTTTCCTGTCATACTTCATCATCTGGATGTCCATTTTCTTCATTCTATATCCTTCACTTCCTGAACACATGGTCTTCCATTATCATTTCTACAAACAAGAAGCTCTAAATGTGATAATATTCGGCCTAAACGACTTTATGCAGGAGGGAAAAGCATCAGCTGAAATAAAGTCATTGTGACCTTTGAGGATTTGAGAATGCATGATTGATCACGAATGTTTGGCCAGTTAACCTCAGTACTGACAGCCATTCACAAATATGTTACTCTAAACCAAACAGACAAATATACAAACAAACGCAAGTTTCACATCTTCTTCTCTTTGGAAAAAGATACACTCGCATTCTTCTCTGCTAAATTGCTTAGGAGTTAATATCACTCATTTGGCATCATTTATTTTATACAAAATATAGCTCAAAATGTCATATTGTAAAATATTATTATAATTTAAACTGTTTTATATTTTAATATATTTTATAATGTAATTTATTCATGTGATGACACCGCTGAATGTTCAGCATCATTACTCCAATCTTCAGTGTCACATGATCCTTTAGAAATAATTCTATTGCTGATTTGGTGCTCAATTATCAATTATTATTGGTGCTTTTTTAAACATGTTGAAAACTGAGTTGTTTTGTTGTTGTTGAGGAAACAGTGATGCAATTTCTTTCAGTATTCTTTGATGAATAGAAAGTGCAAAAGAACAGCTTTTATTTGAAATAGAAATATTCTGTAATATTTGAAATGTCTTGGCAATTTAAAGCATCCTTGCTGAATAGAAGTACTAATTCTTATTCTTTCATTCTTTATTTTTTAAATTCTACTACCTAACTTGTCATAGTATATCACAACATCAAATCAAAAAAAAAAAAAAAAAAAAAAAAAAAAAAAAAAAAAAAAATATATATATATATATATATACACATATATATATATATATATATATATATATATATATATATATATATATATATATACACACATATATATATATATATATATATATATATATATATATATATATATATATATATATATATATATATATTCCAAACGTTTGATGCTTGTATGTGTGTTTTATATTTATATACACATATATATATATATATATATATATATATATATATATATATATATATATATTCCAAACGTTTGATGCTTGTATGTGTGTTTTATTATATACTATGGTAAGTAAAATGGACTCAAATAAATTAATATGACTTTAAATCTAAATTCAAATAAATTTTTGTAAAAAGACAATAACAACAAAAAATAAAAATAAAAATAATAAGACTGCATGCAAACTACATAGCCGTCTGATAACATAATCAAGGATACTGGATAGAGTAAGCATGGCCAACATATATCTAAGGTTAGGGTCAATTCCTTTCCAACTCATAGCCTAGAGGAAATACATTCATTCAGCAGCAGGGATGGATTTAATATTCAGATTCATTCAATGGTCATTTGAAATGACCCGTGCATAAAATAATATAAATAAAATCAGATAACGGCATTTCATGTGAAGCTTCAAATACCTCTTCAAAACTTCCGATAAAAGGGATATTTCTCTATGCATCCCCGCCGTACTTTTTATCAACATGTGTGGAATGTGCGACCTTGTCCTGAGGCGCAATGGATTCATTTGCATCACTTTGTTTAGTGTGTTTGAATCTGAGCCTGTCAGGACGGTTTTCGCGATGGGTCACTTGGCACTGACAGTAATCTGAGAAAGCTCAGTAGCAGGTCAGAGCCCTTGTATGTGTTTAATAGTTCAGAACAGCAGGAAATCCATGAACACGGTGTGAAAATAAGGCTTTAATTAGCCAATGTCCATTCTCACAAGTGGCTTTCCTGAGAGTGCATTTACAAAAGAGCCAAACTAAAACCCACCACTGTTGTACTGCAACTTCGGTGATTTCATAATTAGTCAATTAAGCTGTAAAAAGAGAGGCAAGATAACAGCGCCTCAACCGCTAATTAATTTCAGATATGAGCGTAAGGGGAAGGAGAGGTCAGCGCGCAGGGGCTTTTCCTGTGAAGAAGCAACTTAACCGTGCGCTGAATGCGATAAAAAGGACTACTAAATGCTGTGTTTACAGCTTAAATACTGTGACACGAGCCACACATAACACTGTAATTTGCTTACAGAAGTGAAGACCCCACAAAATGGCGGGAAAAGTCAGTAAAAGACCGTGAATAATGACTAAAGTGATGTTGCAGTCGTTTAAACAAAGTTAAAAGCAACATTGCTCAGTGTTAATGTGGAACACTTCACTTACCCTTTGCAAAAAATGTATTAGAAATACTCAGTTTGTGGCATAACAAATTAATATATGCAAACTAACAGATGTTCTTGCAGCTTTTGTAGGAGTTTTTGAGCACTAAACTAACACAATTTAGTTTTTAATGCCGTTTCCTCTGCCGATTTCTGGCAGTAAAACGTCCTTACGTTTTCTCCAAAAACCTTAGAAATGACTTTTAACATTAGCATTTCAACTTTTCAATACAGACCAAACAAAAATCTATGTTTAGCAGATGAAGGACCACAGTATACTTTATTATACAATGCTAACATTACTGAGAGAAATCCACCAATCAGAGGCATCACTGTTACCACTGGAAATGTAAGCCACAATTTGTAATGTCTGATTTTAATCTGAACGTCAAAAGTTAAGATATGTGTACACAACATTAAATTAAACGAAAAATGCTAAATATATACAAAACACTGGATGCAACTTGCTGAATTAAACCTGTACTGTAATCTGACACTAATGCATATATGTGCATTACTAGCACTTCTTGTGTTTATTGCAGCTTTAAGATGATTCGCTTGTTTTATTCATTCATTTCGCTTTGTATAAAAGTGTCTGCTAAATTAATAAATGCAATGTACTCCTGCACAAAATGTTCATTTAATTCTAATGCAACATAAAAAAGAAAATGAATCATTCAAATGAATTTGTGTTACATTGTTGAAGCATTTAAATGCAACTCTGCAGTGAAGCATAGTTTTTATTCACAAACACACGTTTGACATGAGGTGACTGACAAGCTGAAATATAATACTATCTTTGATTTGATTAAGACAAAATCCACTGGTGTGGGGTGACTTGTGCGGTCTTTGGAGTTTTTAAGTGGCACTGTACTTGCAGATTTTTGCTGTTTGTCATTGCTTTTGCTTTGTAGAGTGTTGATGTCTTTCGTGAATATTTTTTTATTATCTCTAAGATGATTCAGTTACTGCTCTTCAAAGTAAAATATTTTCCCTGGCTGCATATTTGAAATGTTCCATTTGAATTCTGAAGATTCGTATGTTAATAAAAAAGCTGTCCTTTAATCTGGTTTAAATGTAAGAGATCCTTTTATTAAAAATTCTTTCAAATAACTGCACAATCTTTATCAAGCTGGTTATTTTCTAGCTACAAGCTTGAACTCTAATCCCCTTCTTTTTGGATGTTTTTGTTGAATAATTAGTCCTAGAATTAATAAAGAGCATCAATATAGAAATAAATTGTGTGGATAGATCATTTATTCCATAAATGATCTTATAAATGGAGTTCTGTCTTGTGGACGCTAGTATAGTTAGTTGATAATGCTCTTTTATTTAAAAAAGCAAGATAAATCCATGCCCCTTTGAAAGATTTAAAGATTTTAAAATGGATGTTTAAGCCACTCAATTCCAAAGTAAATGTAAAACTTGAGCAGTTTTGATCTTTCCTTGCTGTGACTAACATCAGCTGTGTTCATGGCTAACTCTTCTCTCCGGAAGACGGTGACCTCTGCTGTTTTCTCCACAGGCCAGTGTTGCTTGGCCCTGCTGACCGTGCCTGAAGCTCTGACATGAGGAGGCAGACAGTATCATTTACCATCATATGTGGCTCAAAGGCCAGACTGGCTTTTTGTTCAAAACATCCCACAAAACTCTGATCTAGACAAGCTCACAAAAACATCTTTGAGATCAATCCACCAACTCCATGCTTTTCGTTCAGAAATCCAAACACTGGCTTATAAAGCCGAAGCATGTATTTATCACATTATAAATGTCTTTAATGTCTCTTTTGATCAATTTAAAGTATCCTTTATGAGTAAACGTATTCATATCTTTTAAAAAAAAGATATCTTATTGACCCCAAACCTTTGAATGTTATTGTACTACTGTATACAATGCAGAAATAGGACGATTTATGAGTTATTTTGAACAAGGCCAGTAACTGCAAGTACCAGAATGAATTCTTCCTAAATGCTTAAATTCTGGGCCTTGATTGATTCTACTTCTCTGAGCACAGGTCTTTAGAAAATACATTTATATACCTTTGTAATGAATAACAGTGGCCTACTCTTTCTTTTGGAAATTACCAAGGAGACAGGATGAAATGGCAACCTTGTAGAAAAAGAAGAAAAAAAGACACCTTTTAGAAAGCCTCTTTGCACACACACACACACACACACACACACACACACACACAAAGTAATAATTTAAAAAAAGTGCTTAAAGCGTAAACACCAACAGGAAAGATAATTTACAAATGAGATCTCCTATAGACAGCAATGACCTTAAATGGAGAACAAACCTAGACTTCTACCATAAGTCTCAAGTTCCTCAAAAAACCAGCAGAGTAATCGCATGTGTGTCTACAGGAGATGTCAACAATGTCATAGACTTTTCTTGAAGAATTTTAGGAAAAACATGTGACTTAAAAATCATACTTGAAGCATAACTGAGATGAAATCTCTTGTGTCTGATGGAGCAACTTCTGAACAATTAAAAGTCCTCTAGGATAACACCAGGGCTGCATCTGAAATCACATACTATTTAGTGACACCAGGTATCCGGATGACCTACTACTTCCAGTGAGATTCTGATTCTTAACTATCCCATGAGGCCACGGGAGAGACTTTGTAAATGGCGGTAAAGCGACGCAACTGATGCTGGTGGGTCACATGATAATGCCAACATGGTGAATGTAGTACATCCAGATTACATTCATGCTACACACATTCATAGAACATACTTTTTATCGGTCGTGAAGCTTATTCAAAGTAAGTACCTACTCAAGAGTATGCGCTTTCGGAAGCAACTCAGAAGTCTATAAGCACTTTATTCATAGTAAATATGTTTTGTTATCTTTACTATACTACCAGCCATTTTCAAAATGTAACTGAATCTTTCCTCTGGCATCAGCAATTGAGATTTTGTAATAAAGCTTAATTTAATAAATACATGCAAACAGCATAAAATCCATTTCCCAACTTGTCTGTGTGGTTTTATATGGCAAACATAATATATTACTGTAACGTAATTACAAGGGTAAAAAAGTATGTAACCTAAGTACCATTATTCCCACTGGATTTTAAGACTTGAGTTTCTTTAGTCTTTCTTCTGATTTTTTTTCCCTCTTGACACAGACTTCTTGACAGATAAACTCAAAATCATTGGTGTTACAGAGAACAACATTTCCAAGGTCCAATAAGATGAGCGCACATGCAATAATGAACTCCCTTTCCCAAACAAATTACTTCACAATCTACATCTGGTATCTGTTTGAAATGCAATGGGACCACAGTGCAAAGTGGCATGACAGCCTGCCAGGGAATTATGGATGCAAATGTGTTACACAGCTGCCAGAATCAAAAAAAAAAGAAGAAAAAAAAAGAAAAAAAAAGTCCAAACCCAAACTAACAAAAGACAATTAACCAAGAGATGTTGCTTTTTAACATTGCTGCTTGTTTGGTGCTGGTCTAGCTGGCGGACCAGCATTGCTATTTACTACCAAAACATGATAAAAAAAGTTGGACAACCACCATGGTGTTTATGGTAAAATGTGTTCACCAAGGAAACTATTGGCATGTGGACTGGTTAAAAACTACTAACTGGCATCCAAAAACAACATTTGTTTGCGACCAGTTATGGTTGCTTCATATCACTAACTCAAATTGGGTATTGACAGCTTGTCCTCAATTAGCAACCATTGGTTGATTCACCATAGACACAAAGCAAAACAAAAGAAAGCAAAAACATCTGAAGGAGCAGTGGATAAGGACACAGAGCTCAGCTTGCCCCCGATGTGCCTGTGCATTAAGAGAGTGGATGGAAGTACAAGAACCCAGAAAAAGCAGCATGCGCTCGCATCCTTCACCGCAGCAGTGACAGTGCATACGTGATGCCGCTGAACAGATGGAGATGAGAGCGGGCATATTAACAGATTCAATGTTTTGAAAACAGATCAGAGGAAATGTCAGGTCATGATGCATTAACTGAAAAGGTGAGATGTCACATCTCAAATAAACAGAGATTTTTCTTTCATTACTCTGATGATATATGATTTCACACTAATATCAGGTAATATAATGTTACTTTAAATATATTCTTAAAATTCAAATATAAATATAAATGGTCCCAAACTATACATTGTACTAAAAAAAAATAACAAGGAAGAAAAAAACATATTTTTTCCTTTTGCAAATATTTCAAATATTTCACTAAATAACTAAAAATAAATAAATAAATAATAACTCGTTACATTTATATGGCGCTTTTCTAGGTACTCAAAGCGCTTTACATATGGTAGGGGGGAATCTCCTCAACCACCGCCAATGTGGAGCATCCACCTGGATGATGCGACGGCTGCCATATTGTGCCAGAACGCAATTTGACATAATATATAGTAAAAAACTTAAAGTTATGTCAAGTTTGTATGTAACTATAGCATTGTGATGTGGTTTGCAGTCAAACACTCACATTTTAAACCTAGCTGAACAATGTCATTTTGTATTTCATTCTATGCTGACCGCATTCAGTTGAGAGCAGCAATTAGACTTGAGCTCCCCAGACAAATATTCCCAAAGAAGTGACCTTGCCCTCCAATCCTTCCATTAATTTTTCTCAACTGAACCAGGAAGTCTGTTCTATCCTAACTCCAGTAGAGTGAATCCTCAGAGTAACGTGATTAGCGAAACCGTGAGGAAAGCTGGCCTACAGACATGATTAATATGGATCTCTACAGTGAGTCTTATTGCTGACTCAGTCACCATAATCACTAAAAAATAACAAGACAATATAGGAAGAAAGGGAATCCATGCTCAGTTCAAGGTATTTTACGTGTTTATAGCCATCCGTAAAGACCTGAATGGGTCAAGCCCACCTGAATGAAACATTCAAGATAAGTTAATGGCAAATGGTGCAATAAATACCTAGGATAAATGTCAGACTATAATGAACATTGATATCAATAGGTATTTTTTTGCACAATTTGTCATTAACTTACCTTGAATTTTTTATTCAGGTGGGCTCAGATGGGCATGTATACACATTTAAAAAAAAGTAGGGCTGGGCGATGTCATACAGTATGTATAAACTGGAGTTTAGGGCACAATTGAAAGTGTGACTGCATAGAGAAAACGTTGATTGGTTAATCTGCCAGAAGAATGTATTGCATGAGCCAATAATTGTTAAAAGTGTGGACATCATAGTTGAAGAGCATTTCTATGTCTATGTTTATTCATGCAATACCAATGACATGCAAATTGCAGCAATTAACTATTGTCTTTTTAAGGGCTCTCCAATTAATGAGTTAACATTTAGCTTCCATTCAAAACTGAATGAGTAATTTGTTTTGAAATAACCATAATTGTTTACACATTAACATGCCTAAGACAAATCGCAGCAGAATCATTGATTAAGTTAGCTGTGAAAGGTAATTCTGTTTAAATAGGAGACAATCTGTCTATGAAAATTCAGGAGACTGGCTTTTATAGTCTGCTTCAGTTTCAGACTTTTGTCTGCAACCAAATATGGTGGATGAGATCATCCTTTTAAAAAAGTATTTTTTATGTTCACTGTGAAAATAGACATTTTGTATAGCTATATCACGAAAATCCTCACAGACATTAGTTCTCATGCAGACATAAACAATTCTGGCTGAGATTTGAAAATAGCCTGTGTGCTTCCAATAAAAACACAAAAACACATTTGCTGTTCTGTCATCTCATATCTGAGTAAGATTTTTCTTCTTCTTCGTCTTCTTGTCGTTGGCAGCCTCAAGACTACTATCCTCTCGTCTTTTCTCTTCTTGCGCCCCTGGTCCAGTTGGCAGATCCACGAGACTCCTAAAAGTCTAAATTATTCAACCACACCTCATCAATCACTTCCACAGCTGAAGTCTTTAGGTATGAAGAAAAATATGCAATTGAATAATTTATCTGACACTGAACACAAGCTATTTTGAGATTGGGTTTTATTGGGACATAGCCGGTGAACATTGGGTTAAACTAAGTAAGTTCGCATGTTTGTGTTTTGATAAAATGGACAGTTTGGTGAGAAAATGTGCGTGTTGCCTTTCCCTTTAGTTGTGTAACACAAGTTAAAGCAACATGGACTGAAACTCATCATCGTGCTGGACATTTAGTAATATTTCCCATAAAACAACAGCAAACAGAATGAAGCCTGAAGCCTGAACGTGTATATAACTGAACCATTTTAGCAAAGTAAGAACTGCATGTTCTGAGATGAGGCTTTAAATAATTTCTGGACTTTGTGTTAATTTAGGGTTGACAGTTCACATGCAATCAGTGGCACCAAAACAACGAGTTCAGACCCAAGTCTTTCCTGACATCAAAAGAAGCAGATTTGAGGGAAAAGTTTACAGTTTATGTCAAGTTTAGGCTCACAACAAGGGTTAAGTGGTTCTACATCAGTGTTATTCACCCATTATTTCCCATTATTAGTTGTGGGTAGGGTTAGGTTTAGGGGTAGGGATAGGGTTAGAACTAAATTTTTGGATGGGAATTTTGTTCCAGGATCAACTAAATATGTTGATCCAGGAACATGTTTTACTTGGCAAAATCCCAGTGACCGTTGCAGCTGCATAAGGTAGTTTTCACAAACACTTGTCTTCATGATTTATTCAAGACAGTCTCAAATTTAGTCAAACATATATAATTAACAGTAAATAAGCTCATATCTTGTGTTTTATAGCTAACTAACGAACTGTGGGCATTGGATAACTTTCCTGAGTTAAAAGCGATTGAATCAACACTGAACTGACCTCAGCTGAACAATGACAATAGTTGTTCTGCTTTACAGCAGAATTGAACTCTGTTTGCATCAAGTTATTATTTTCCCCTTTTATCCCTGTAAAACTGCCCGAAGTGTAAAGAGTCCCAGAAAACCACACTTGAGTAAAAATGCAGGTACCTTACAGTGAAAATGACTCCATTACAAGTTATAAGTCACCAATAGCAATACGACTGAGTAAAATCTGATTTTAACAGTACTTGAGTATTTTACTCACATTGAATGTATGCTCAAAAGTGCACTAGTCCTCAACACCTAAGAGACATGCCAGTGAAAACAAGAAACGGCTGATTTGTGAGGAGAGCGAAAACGATTATTTTCTAAAATAAAACTGTACACCTCAAAATTGCAATAAATCATGGACACAACAGCCTCTTAAACATCTACACAGTCTCAATTAAGCTCAAGTGTTCATAAAAAGGGTATAAGTAAATCAAGGTATTTTAAATATCATGTCCTCATCTCATATAAACACATGTGATTCAGCAACTACCTGCTCGCATTCGCATAAAGTAGCCTACAGTAGTTGACAAATTTGGGTGAGCAAGCAAAACAAGATATAGTACCTTCAATGCCCTGTAGATGGTGATACCACTTCTGCATCCACGGACCTGGCAACCCTGGTTTGAACTATACGGGTGATTCATAGGGTCAAATAGACAGAGTTGCTATTTTTTAACTGTTGATGCGTTATTGTCACATTAACTTCGACAGTCCTAAATTCAACATAACTCAACATTTTCTTAGTTGCAGTCTGACACATGTTTACGTCACTTTTGATTGACAGGATATAATCGGCCCTTATCATAGACTAGTTTTTAAATAATCGTCCGATAGTAAAAATAATTGTTTTTATTGGCCGATACCGATTATTGGCCGATCCATCCACGCATCCCTAGTTTATGTTATAGTTTTACGGTACTTTTTTTAGACACTTTACTGAATCTAATTATTTTTTCCCAAAAATCTGCATGCTTGCATTCAATTATGAGTAACTTCAAGCTTGTCAAGCTACATTTTCAAAGTAGCTTCCTAAACAGTGGAAAAGGTTTAAGAGGTGAATTGATCATCGGAGAAAAACTAGAACAGTTATGAACTCTGAGTCAGACCTGACACTTAATCTAAAAGAAGATTTGGCATTAGTTGGGCTCAATGCCACCCTCATTTGTCCCACTCAAGGCACCAGAGCATGAAAAGATGCCATTGGCTGTGATGTGGCCGCTGAAGCTTTTCTGCAGAGCTTTGTCACACTGAATAGGGTCACCATGATGATCACTGTTGGCCACTCTCAAACCGTCTATGTAACTTCCACGGATCCTGCAGGGTTATACAACACAGTCAGACCCAAAGAACAAATCCTATCACTCTTTATGACAAGAAGCAAACAAGAGCTTGATAGCCTCTGGTCATAATACGCTTTCATCATATGGAAATAGAAGCTCATAGATAGATGCACTCTACGGTATGCTTTGATATCAGTTTTGTTGAGTGGTTGATGTCAAAAAATGAGAACATCAATCATTATCACCCAACTAACAAGACCAGCAACAACACCTTCTCACACTGTGCAAAAAAAAAGCCTATCTCATGCAAGTGTCCCGAAGACAGACACAAAGCTCTTTCTGAAAACTCCTCAGACAGCCATCAGCTAAGTCTGAGTAATGAAAACAATTAACAGCTTTAATTACCTCTCTAAATCACATTCAAACATGGTGCTTATTGATTTGATAGACTGAGCTTGAGTTACGAGGAGCTCTAGTCAAACGGCCTCTTGTAAAAAAAAAAATATTGCCGGGGCAACAGAAGCTGGCAGCCGTTCAGTGTGTAAATAAATCTTCAGAAGATGTGGCAGTCATCTTCCGGCTCCCAGAGTACAAGTCCCAAAGGCCTCATTCCTCCGCCAGTGTTTCATATCTCCGCAATAATGCTGCTGAAGTACCTCATTAATAGTTATTTACCATTCATGGCATTGGTGCTCATAAGCATGTTTTTATGATTATTTATTTGGACCTAGAAGAGGCCTTTTTCATAGAAATAAAAATGGACAGATGGATGGATGGATGTCAATCGTTCAATCTGTCACATTTTTAGTCTCTTTACTGTAATAACATGGCAAACAAAAACATCCACAAACATTTTTCAATCAAAATAAGTATTAAATTCAGTAGAACAAATAATGTTTTCTATTGTTCTTCTTTTTTTCCCCATTTCAGAAGGTGAGTTGAATTAGTTGTCAGGAAAAGTTCAATCAAAAATGTAAAAAGAAATGGCTGTAAGAGGCAATATACTAAATATAGATATAATATATAGAGGCAATATACTAATATCTTTGTACTAAATATAGATATTATTTTAGTTTGATAGGGTGAAATATGACCCAAAAATTCCTTGTCATTTTCGGCAAGAGCTAGGACCTTCACAGCTACAGATGAAGTACCAAAGCACACTCCAGACACACACAAAAAAAAAAAAAAAAAAAAAAAAAAAAAAAAAAATATATATATATATATATATACTGTATATATATGTGTGTGTGTGTGTGTGTGTGCATTTCAAGATATCTGATTTGAAAACACAGCCACAAGCCGTTAGCTCATCATCATATGAACACAGCTGTGCTTACACAAAGCTGCCCGACATGCTTGTGTGCTTTGCCAGTATCAAAGTTCCAGAGTGGCAGAGACAGCTTCCCGGCAGCCGGCGCTCAGTGGGTGTGTGGGTGAAGAGGGCTTGTGGCCGAAGAGAGTGTCACTGATATACATAACCCAGTAGTGAGAGATTTTCTGCCCTTATCCTCCTGTGCTGTTCCCCCTATTAATAACCCCTCACAAACACTGTGCCCAGCCTATACTGGCCCCTCCACATGCCCAGAGTGTCTGTCTGTTTTTAACGTTGAGAGTTATGACTTTAACTTTAGTAAGGGTTAGAATAGCAACATTTTTTTTTCCATCTGGCCTTCCCAAAAAAAAAAAGGAGACGCTAATACCTTGTCCTAGATCTCTATATAGATATATAGATAGATTTATGTTTTACAACTCATGTATTTTGTAACTATGGGGCTGTTTACAAAACCGTTTACAAAACTTTGTTATATGAAGAAATGGCTATTTTACTGGTTAATTGGTTAGTAATATCTTCCCAAAAAATATGTGTATTGATTGATTGATGTAATCATTAAGAAACTAGAAGTGTAACCATAATCATTCAATTCCTTTTGATTCCTATCATTTCTATCCAGCAATCACCCCTACTCGCCTAAAAATGTATCCAGGCTTTAAAAGGGATCATTTTCTGTCCATGCTATTCACTAGTGATTCACTGCACATCATCTTGCATCAACTATTTTCGCTTTCTTTTCATTCTCCACCATTTGAGGTTGATAGAGTCCCAGAGCTCCCGCTGCAAGGCTGTCTGCTACGGTTCAAAACATCTTCAGGGTTGAGAGAGGAAGCAAACATCCAACAGGCTGGGACTCTGTTACATGATGAAGCGATTCATTTCAGGGATGCCCAAACAATGAACCCGCATCTGTCATTTAAAAGGTTTGAAGATGTCCTGTTTGTAGAATTAAAGAATTTCAAAAGATATGAGCCACATAATTCCAAAATAGAATTAAAGCAATGTGGGAAAATAGAGAACTGTAAAGGCATTAAACATGCCTATCTTTTTTTTCTTTAGGTATTGAAATGGCACACTACAGTACCAGTGTTGTCTCATCTGTTGTTCTCATCGTTTTTTTTTTTTATGATTTACCAATAAACAGTAAAATAACTGACAACTCACAAAACTGTATATTTACAATACAGCAAGAAACAAGATTTTAAATGATTATCTAAATGTAGACTTTAACTCAATCTCCATCTCCAAGTATAGCATGTTTGTGTATACTGTATGTATATATATATATACACGCATGTATATAAAAACTTTATCTGACAAATATTTGTATTATTTTTACTCTGAGGCAGAAATGGTTTCCAGACCATGCAGTTGCTGGTTGCAAAAAAGAAATACACAAATTTGCAAATTGTTTCTAGCATTCATACTGCATCAATACAAGTAGCATGGTAGGAAGCTATTCCGAACATAGCCTGTAATCTCAGGCTTGGGTTGTGCTTCTGATACAGTCCAGCAGGTGCCATGTGGCACTCAAACTAAAAATATCTGACCCTGAACTCCAGACCTCATCGAGCCGCCAACTGTGTTCTTCTTGCCTCCCGCCATCCATCCAGCTTTGTGAAATGACAGATTAATCCTCCACCTGATTGAAGACATTATGGATTTACCACCTCTATCGACTTTCTATGACAAAAGACGTTTGATCAATGAAGTTTCTATAAATTCATTCTTTTTCATTTTTTTTCGTTGCTGGATGGATAGATGGATGAATTTGTGCTCAGCTGTGATGTGAGGAGTATTCCTGTCAAAGCACCAGTCCAATATGTCCAGCGATTGGCCATGATATGAGCCTCTGCCTCCAGCCATCACCAAGATTGGAGCTGCCATCACAAGCCATATCTATCTCCAACATATCATCATACTTGGTGACAGAACACACACACTTGTTCAGTGGTTCTTTCTCACCAAATCAGGCTTCCCTCTGCCTCAGACCAGCTTCCAAGGCACCATAACATCAAGATTGATGATCCAGAACAAAATCAAGCTTCAGAGACAACCAAGTCATGATTGTGAAATAATGAATGCTGATCAATTATCATACAATTCACTTCAATTAACACATTTATTTTTGTTAATAGCAATGTATTCAAATTGACCAAAATTCAAATCCTTATTATTTTTTATATACTTTCGGGTATTATCAATGTATATCTCAATTCTGTATATATATATATATATATATATATATGCATATGCGTATATAGGCCTATATATGTATGTATGTATGTGTGTGTGTATGCACACACACACACACACACACACACACACACACACACACTTTACACAATAATTCTAGGTGTCCCAACTGTTTCTTGAGCACAAAATCATCATATTACAATGATTTCTGAATGATCATGTGACACTGAAGTCTCAAGTGATGGCTGCAAAAAAAAATCTGCTTTGCCATCACAAGAATAAATTACATTTCAAAATATTTCAAAACAAAGCAGTTATTTAAAATTGTACTAATATATATATATACATAACATACATACATACATAAATGTCTCTCAACCCCTCACTAAGATTATTTTTCAGTCACTCAGGGTATCGAATGCATTTGATTGTGGGTCGAATCATAAGAATGCATTTCAGTAGAAAGGGTGTAAAAACAAACTTTGATGCCTTTCAATCTTTGGATGCTGCCTGAGAAGACACAAGCAAAGAAAGCAAGCACTGAAAAAGTGCATTGAGAAAGACAGAGGTCTGGACAACATGCATTGAAAATCTCGGGTTGAAACAGGGATTTTGTGGTTGTAAATGGTTCAGTGTATCGGATTGTGTGGCCCTTAATACCATCTGAGATCAATAGATCTGTAGAATCTCTGCTGGGTCTCAGAGGAGCCGTGAAAGAGACGAATCAAAGGAGCCTGCAGGAGGGAATTCTGGGAGAGCGGGATTAAACACACTCCTACTGAACAAATGGACGGGACCACTGGTGTTTGACCAACCAAAAGAAAAAGACAACTCGAATGCACACATCAGAAAGTGATGTTTTGTACAGTATGTTGGGTTGTTGCAATTCATTTTTTTCATCCTGTTAAAATTGCAATACATACAATTATAGAAATTGGTACCATATTATCAAAATTGTTAAATAAAGGGTCAAAATGTGCTTCAAGTAGTCAAACTCATGTAAGCTAACTTTAAGCTAATGGCTAACAAGTGTCATTTTAGTATTATTAAGTATTATTATTATATACTATTGTACACTGTAAAAAAAAAAAAAAAAATATATATATATATATATATATCAAAGTTATAAATAAAACAGACTAATGGAGTATGACTTTAAGAAAATACTATTTCAGTCTACTTCAAAATTTAATATCATTGTTATTTGTGAAATGTACAAGCAATTTCTGAATGAGAAAATAGTTTCAAAGTAAATCCTAAACAATCTTTTTTTTCAGTGCAGTCTTTAGAAATATTTTGAATTAGCTTTTATTTTGTTTTATTTTTTTTCGCTTTCATTTTCATTTTAGTTTCATTTTTAGTTATTTATGTGCTTTTGTCATTTTTTTATTAAGTTCTGTTATTTGTTTGTTTTATATTTCTGTATACTGTAGCTTTGATTTATTTTTATTTCAGTTTTAGTAATTTTAGTATTTCAACTTTTTTTTTTAAGTTTAAGTTTGTCATCTAATATTTATATTTTATTTCAGGTTTATTTCATTTGCCGAACATTTTTTTGACAGTTTTAGTTAACAATAACAACACTGTGGCAAACTTCAGTTAAATAATCAAGTTATTCTATATTTAGTGACTAAGAGCATGTGACAGCATAAAGGTCTATTCACACCAAGGACGATAACTATAACGATAACAATAAATGATTTTTTTTTTTCCTGCTGATAAATGATAAAAACAACGACAACCAATCAGAATCCATCCTGCTTTAAAGAGCTTGAGCATTTAAAACGGCAAACGACAAAACTGGGTGCTTAGAAGAAACAGAACGATATCGTCTGCAGACGCTAGCTATCGTTAAAGTTGTCTTTATTATAGTTCACGTTCTTGGTGTGAACGGGCCAACACAAGTTTTTCCTAAAATATCAGCACAAGCTTTTAAAGCAAGCAAGAAAGCACTAACACTTCATTTGACTGGCAGACTCTGAGACTACTGTTGCTGCCTTTCCAAAACCATGGCAACTGATGGAGATTCAGCGTCTTTTTCGGCTCCTTTCTACACACCTGGTGCCACGGTCAGGGTGTACCAACAATTACAGCCCTGACACCTCTTCCCAGACTGAAAAGTGAGCATAACTGGAAGGCCATTTATTGGAGCTTTGTAGTGTGAGGCAGAAGGTGGGCTCAGTGTTCGACATACAAGACAGAAAAAAAAAAAGAAGTCACAGCTGTGGTGAAGTGCACGTCTAATGGCCGCTGGAGCTTACTGAACGAGGATCTGTTACCTCTTTTCCAAGAAAATTGTGCCCCAATTTATGTTACTACTTCACATGCCCACAAACCGACATAGCACTTACAAATCTCAACTAGTTTGGAGTACATATGCAATGCAATTTATTTTTATGCAATCAACAGCTGTCAGAATAAATATAAAGCAAGTAAAAGTCATAAAAGTCACATGATACTTCTAAATAAAATCAATGCAGATGGTCGAGGACAGTGTTATTTTAGTATTACTGATATTTGTTAATCTCCTGAATTAGCTATTCTTTTTATAGCTAATATTTTTTTAAATATTAAAATATTAATTTCACTTTTAGTTTGAATGATTTTAGTACTTCAACTTAAACGTTTATTTCAGTAGAAAATTTTCTTTTTTTCATTTAATATTTCTATTTGATTTGATTTTAGCTTTATTTCAGTTATTGTTATATACCAAAAACTATTTTGAATCATTTTAGTTTCGGTTAATAAAATCAACGCTCGACGGGAAAAATAAATAGGCTTGATAACGACAAATATGTCTGATGCTCACTACACACAACACTACAGATCGTCTATCTCCACTCCGATACATGAGTTCAATTGTTTCCTGCTTAAAGCCAATGACATTGTGTTGTTAATTCTCACGCCAAACCAGCACTGTAAGAGATGAATCAATAATGAAAATGTGATTGAACTTAGTTTATTTTTAAATATGACTGTCATGCTGAGCTTTATGACATAAACAGCCACAATTAGCTTGAGAGTTTTAGCTCAGTCCATCTCCAGCTCTCCGTGTCGAGGAGTCTAAAGATTCTTCCCAGAGGCACTGCTTGTCACATGTCTGTCCTGTCTTTGTGATGCACATTGTTATGTTGGGCCATGTGCTCTTGTCATTGTCTGGTCCCTCCCCCTTGTTATCTGATTATTGGTTTATTTGTCCCACCTGTTATCCTCGTTACCCTCCTTATTTGCCTTCCTATTTAATCTACCTGTGTTTGCTGTCCTGTGCTCGTACGTTGTTTATTGTTTCGGTGTTAGTCGGGTGGAGTTCTATACCGGTCCTGTTTTGCCATGTCTGTGTTGAATTTAAGTCTGAAATCATTGGATTCTTTTGTTGGTTTGCTTATTTTATGTTTTCTTTATTAATCTTCATCAATTCACTCCGCACTTGAACGCTTTCTTCCATTTTCCACAACCCACTGTGACACTGCTGCACTCATATTAAAGGCCTTGTCATTTCATCCGTCCATTCGATTGTGGCCGAGTACGTAATGAATGTCCCAGGAAGCTTTGGAAATGGGTGGGAGGTGAGAAGAGAGCGTGTGGATAAAGACGTTGCCTGGCTGACAGTCAGCACTAAAGCAGCCACTGTTTCTAGATGAGCTGCTTCAGGCACCGGCAGTCTTTTGTGTCATAGCATATACACCGAGGAGACTACATCACTGTGCATACGCTCTAGGGGGAAAAAAAAAAACCTCCCATAGTGCTGGAAAAAAATATTGTTATCATAGGGGTTCAATGCCTTAATCTGGACATCGATATAACCAGAGGCGTTAGTCAGGGACGTGCACAGACATTTTGAGGGGCAGGGGCTCAAGTGAAAAAAAGGGCACTTCTCATAATTACGTTTTTTTTTTTTTTTTACTTTTTTTTTTTTTTTTTTTTACAAAAAAGTATGTATGTTAGTATGTATATATAAGTATCTTATATATTAGCACACTTTGACTTAAAAAAAAAAAATTTAAAAAGTTAATTAATTTTATCTTCCTCAAACTCACGCAATTGTTTCATTTTCAAAAGAGGTCTACAAAATAATCAGTTCACAGAAACAATGGTCTCCTTAGTATTCATAGGTTTATAGAGCAGCAAAGGAAACCATGCCACAATGTGCATGTTTTCTATGCTACTCAATCAAGTATTTGATACACCTGATGGTGGCATGGACTTAGTTTCACATTTGAGGGAGGACTGTATCATCATCATCATCATTATCATCAAATAAAACCGTCAAAATCCACATTTAGATGGAGTTTGTTTTAAACCTACTATCCTCCATCTGTTTGCATCTGTAGATTTCTTCAAAATTCACCCATTTAGATTTCTACATTTCAGGGGGAAATACTCCATGTATGTAAGTCATTAACTTTGATAATAAGAATTTTTGGGCATAAAAAGTCATAAAAACGTCGGGATTTTCCATACAAGGTCATAAATTACATTTAGCCACGTCTTAAATTGATATGCTCATTCATTCATTATCGCGATATACTTTTTCTCGATAAAACGATATCAAGTTCGAGTCAAGATCGTCAATACTCGATATCAATATCGAGTTTGATAAATGTTCGATAATGTTTATGTGCCAAAAGCAGAACCAAACTCATTTGAACCGCGCGCGCATCCGCTCGGCTCAAAGTCCAAACGGCAGCGCGGGCTCACTAGAGCAGACGCGTTTACCCTGATCGGCGCTTCAGAACATGACCTGATATTTAGATACACTATTCAATAAATATATTTGTTTGACAGGGAAGCTGTGCGCAAACAGGAATATATATTATTTTTCAAAAATAAAAAAGTACCCCAGAAAAAAGGGCACTTTCTCTCCAGGAATAAAAAGGGCAGGTGCTCAAGCCCCCTTTGATGTCTATGTGTGCACGTGCCTGGTGTTAGTGGCCTCTAGGAGTCCATGAAAGAAAGCCTCTGTTTTTCATCACCCTATACGTTTCAAAGCGGCAAAACACAAAAACTGAATGGCGGACTCAATGATGATGCACTCAGGTGATAAAACAACACATTGCGCATACAAATAACCAACATTATTAGTAGCCGCTATTCATTCTTCTTGCATTACGCCTAGAGTTTGTCATTAATGCTCCAGAGGATAAAGACACCCTTTCTTCATAGCCACGAGTATCATGAATATTTTAGCTATAGCTTAGAGGTCACCAGCAAGTAAAAGATACCAATTACCATGATTTATGTTCAGCTATCTGGAGGCTTCCGTCATCTTTGAGCTATGTCGTTTTAATCATGAGAAAGTTTGCTATATGTTTACTGTCCATGATCATGATGGAAAGACAGAGTGGATTACCCTTAACCTTTACATAATCACTGTAATAGTGTTGCTGAACTGTTAAGTGGTGGGGAATTAATGCCCAGAGCATTAAATGGCCCACATACGAGATAAACACATGGCACAGCTAATCTGTTTAGTCTATAGTTGTGACATATGTTTTGTCGATTCATAATAAGGGAACCTCTCATGAATGGTTGTTTAAATGGGCAAACTGGGTCGTTATGACATTACAATGTTTAAATAACAGAGTTATTCACCTATCACTTACCTCTGATGTTATGGGTAGGGATATGGTTAGGACTAAATTTTCAGGACAGGAATTTTGTTCAAGGATCAACAAAATATGTTTACCCAGGCCAGGAACGCGTCTAACTCGGCAAAATAAGGATGATTACACCTTCTCCTTAGTTTCTCTGCAGAATATTCTGGAGATATACATCAGCCATGATATCAGCATAGCTGACTATCCAGTGGCGTGTTTGTGTTGTGTTAGTTGTCACGGAGCAACAGGTTGCCTTTGTGGGTTATGGGGTTCAGGTCAAATCCTTCCAGCATTAGCGAGGACTACTGTGTCCATGAACTAAAACTCTGATCCACGACACGATTTGATTTGAGAACACAAAAGCCTCCTGGATTTTCTGCCTAGCTCTGACTTCACCTCTATTGTGCCAGTTTGTGGTACATTAAAACATAGCTAGTGCTGGATAATTTTAGCAACGTCCTTTTAACTGTTCAAGCTACTTGACAGGTGAACATTTTTCATCCAAAACCCCGTTTACACCTGGTATTAAGATGCATTACGGTCGATCGGATCACAAGTAAACGAGGGAAACACATAGCCGTTTACATCTGGTGTTTTAATCCGTCTCGTTTTTCCCACTTTCAACCACTTCGGTCCTGATTTCTTTGAGGGGAGGGTCTATGGGCAGGCAAATGACGTTGTTTTTTTTTCTTCAGATCTTCTATCTAACGGACGAAATAAGCCTGCACACTTTACATATGAACGTGCACGGAGACGACAGAAAAACATACGGAGAGCAGTCAGCTATCGTTTCTGCTCTGACAGCCGCAAGACCACACTGAGCGATGGGAGAGAGTGTTAGAAATCATGAATGGTGAGAGAACATTGTGCTTGGTATGTTTTTCGTCTTCAAACCAAACTTGGGTCTTCAGCCGACAACGTTTAAGCACTTCCCATAATGTTTACGCGTTTAGGCTTTTGTGGCAGTTCGAACACATATAACCACATGAGCGTCAACACTACGAAAGCAATCCAGTCGAAAGCATTTTCGACTACCTCTGGAAGTGGTCCGAAGTTGACAATCTCAAAATGTTTTAGACCCTGTTTACACGTGTATTTAGCTTTGTCCACTTGTGATTCAAACGCATCTTAATACCAGGTGTAAGCAGGGCCCAAGAGACTAGTGGATATTGTATAGTTTAAAAAAATCCACATTTGACATTTTCCCCTCCTTCAGACAGATAGCTGAAACATTTAAACTTACAAGATTATTTTGATCTCTCGAGTGCATTTGTTACATCGTTAAACTGAAGGCAATAATTATGTGTCACGCCGTAAACAAACATCTCAAATAATGAGTGCAATTAAAAAGTTCACAGTGAAAACAATTACAACAATCCTGGAGAAATAGGAATAAATCAAATAACAGATGAAGTACAGGAAGAGGACAGGAAGAAATAAGTCGGACAGTCATCCAGGGGTGCGTTTCCCAAAGCCAACTATGGTCGCAAGTTCCGTCGTTACCAATAGAGTTCAATGGAAATTGCGATCATAGTTGGATAACGATGCTTTTGGGAAACGCACTCCAGGCAGGTTAATGATCAAATACGGGGAAACAAATGAGCAACAGGTGAGAACGGGCTTGATTAGACTCGTCAGCTGATAAGTTGCTTAGATGCTGAATGAGTCAGTCACACTCACAAGGGTTTCCGACACGACAAGACAACAGCAATGAAAATACAGACCTGAACCATGACCTAATGTGCAGGGCTCATAAGAGGATTACATGCACTCAACATCTTAATAGCACAAAATAAAATAGTACTCAACAAAATGGATATTTAAAGATAAATAGGCCTATCTGGTTCAACGACAAAATTTTCTAGGAAATGTATTTTATCTGTTGCTTTGCTATGAGCTATATCTTTAATGAGGCATAATTTGCATGACATGCCTTAAGAACCAAAAAAATAAAAATAAAATGAGCTGAAGAACCTATAAATGCAAGGCATCTTTTGTGATGCTTTAAAACATATGAGATGAAAGCAACCCCTTCGCATCTGGGTGGAACTACAAATCTGTTGTAAATAATACACAAATGCTATTAATGCGATTTTTTTCTACATACATCATTTAAGAAAATACTTCAATTAAATTGAAAAGTGACAGTAAAGACTTTTGCATTGTTACAAGATCAATTTTAATGCTGTTTTATAGCAATTTCAAATTAATTATTTTCTTTTGAACTTTTTTTTTATCAAAGAATACTTAAAAATAAAATAATATCAAGAAAAACAAAAGTATTAAGCAGCACAACTGTTTTCAACATTGATCGTGTCTTGAAATAAGCATATTAGAATGATTGCTGTTGGGTCATGTGACACTGAAGACAAAAATTTCAGCTTTGTAATCACAGAAATAAATTAAATTTTGAAATATATTAAAATAGTAAACAGTTATTTTAAACTGCAATAACATTTCACAATAGTACTGCATATGCTTTATTTTTGATCAAATAAATGGTGCCTTGCAGAGTATGAGACTTCTTTCAAAAACATTAAAAAAAAATCTCACTGACTGTAGTGAATTTCAAATTTATTTCAAATGAGATCAAAATCTCTCAAACAATCCACATTATTTACTGCCATTCTTAGACAAGAAGCTTCACCTTTAACTCTAGCAGCATGCATTCTTCACTAAAATTAAACCAAATGAGCAATGGATACTCCCTTGGGGAACGAGTGTTACATTTTATGATTTCTTCACATAGCACCACAGCATGAGAGTGTGATGAATGAAGTGCATAAACACTGATGCTATATTTACATCATATGCTTACAACCCACATGCCTATAAAACTGTCAATCATGCCTATTCAGATGCAGATCCTCCCCTTTTCAGGGCGGGAATTCTCCAGGCCAGATGTTAAGACGTTAACCTCTGTCCTTGCTGGTGACCTTGGAGGGGGTGTTGCTTTGTGATGTAAAGGGCAGGTGGTGTAATAAGATCTGCCCATGTCCCAGATCCATCATTCCTGCAATTCTGCCATACACAAGTCACAAAACTTAATCACATCTCACATCGAGAGCCCCTCCTTTGCCAAGCCTGACCACCAGAGCATAAATCCAAGACTCACGGGTCAATAATCCTGTCCCGGGATCTTCCGTGTAGGCCTAGCTAGTGTTTGGAGGAAAACAAACCCAAACGTGAAGAAGCAGTAATCCACCAGCTGTCTTCCTAAGTTACAGTCAATTCGTAATTTGATTTTTAGTGTGTAAAAACTAGTAGTGTGTAAAAATAAACGTGTTTGTGATTGACAATTTGCGCAGAATGGAAGATGGTTTCAAAATGGCATCTGATGATGCATAAAACACACGAGGTAAATCAGTTCTGATTAATATTTTGGCTAAATAGTTTTAATTCAATGGATTTTTTTCATTGCCACCAAGGACCAAGAGAGAGATTTTCAATGAGAGTACATATCTAAGGGGTTATCATTTTTGCATATTTCGAGATAAATAGATTTTGAGCCACAAATAAATGTAAAGATATTTACAAACATTAAACAAATTCACAAATAATTAAAACGAGATTTGTAATTAATGAAAAAGTCCATACATGATATTGTATGTCACAAAAACAACTTTGACTGGCATTTATTTGTGAATTCCTTCATCTACATTTGTGGATCGCTACACACATTTGTGGATTAATTCCTGCGAATTTGTGGTCCACAGACTGCATTTGTGAATTTTGAAACATTTCAAGTGCCAAGACCCACATAAATCTACAAATAGATGAACTCCACCTACCGCCTACTTAAGCCAATCAGATAACAGCAACAGGGACATGTTTAGTTTAATCGCCACAGCATATTAATCGTGGAAAGGTGATGTGTCGTGAGAAGCTCAAGATCATTTTGATGACATCCTCATGTTGTGGTTATGCGATCCTATCTTGAAGGAAATACATCATTTTCTCATGGCAATGAGTTTAATGCGTAAACGTGTAACCATAGCAACCTGGGATAATCATAAATGTATATTATTGATGAATTAACATTTTATTTTGAATTAAGAATGACAAAAAACAGTGCAGATATGATTATGTGGTCTGTGATCCACAAATGCACAGGAAGAAATCCACAAATTTGTGTAGTGATCCACAAATGCAGAGCAAGCCATCCACAAACGTAAAAACATATTTGTGGATACTTTTTTTTTTTTAAATGAGCAAATCTTATTTTATTTCTTTGTGAATTTAATTAATTTTTGTGAAACTCCTGTATATATTTGTGGATCTCTTTTTATTTCTTCGTGAATTTGTTTTAATATTTGTGAATCTCTTTATTTATCTGTGGCTTAAAATCTATTTATCTAGAAATATGCATCACTTATAACCCCATATCTGGCATCGTCTATATGTCAGTTTATCTTCAAAAATGAAAATATATCAATAATAAACAAAAAGAAGAAAACCTAATCTGCTACTTGAATCTCCAGGTTTCTGAAGAGCAATCAGCAGAGAATTTGCTCCTAGTGAATCACTATTGAGTGACTATTACAAGTGTTGACTCTCCCCGTTACAGTCACTTGAAAGATGTTATTTAAAGTGCATGCCTAGATTCCAAGCATGCTTAGATAGAGCAGTGAATAACTGGATCACATGACTCACGGCTTAGGATGCACAGAGTTCACGTAAGAGTTCACAAGCGACTCGTTTTTTTGTGCACATGAAGGCTGAGTGAAGTTGTTCAAGTATCTTTTCTCTCGATTCTATCAAACTCTGGGCTGCAAACTGGTGTAAGATATACAAGATCAACAATTTTCACTCAGAAATCGCTAAATTTCACAAATAATTACAAAAACAACAACAAGCAAAGCATTGAAAACTCATATGTTGTCCGCAGCATCCAGCAAGTCGCAAAAAGAACAATGTAGTGACTGAAGTGCTGTGGCAGAAATCACACATTCACTTCTAAATCTAAGTCAAAGTCTAAATTTGGTCAGTTCTCACTTTCCACATATATATGCTTATGTCATTCATTAAACTCTATGGCAACTTTTTTCTTTCCATCCAACAAAAATGATATGGTGTTCAATAGCGGTCAAGTTCTGCTGCAACTGTAGCGAAAGATATTAAACATTGGTCTCCTCAAGAGACATTTTCCCAGAAGATGATTATCAAAAAGAAAAACCCATTTTTCTACATGCAGGTGAAACTCTGAAAATTTGAATATTGTGCAAAAGTTCATTAATTTCAGTAATTCAACTTAAAAGGTGATATAATATTTTATAGACTCATTACAAGCCTTTATTTGTAATAGTTTTGATGCTTATGGCTTACAGCTATGAAAACCTCACAGTCAAAATATAGAATATTGTGAAAAGGTTTGCATAGCTGTAAGCCATAATCATCAACATTATAACAAATAAAGGCTTGAAAAACTCACGTTGCATGTAATGAGTCTATATAATATATTAGTTTCACCTTTTAATTTGAATTACTGAAATAAATTAACTTTTGCATGATATTCTAATTTTTCGAGTTTCACCTGTATATTGTGATTAGCGGGTGTATCAAATTTGTCAAAATTCTGATGTGTTTGTAAACAAGCACAGGCAATTTATTGGTAATTGTGTTCTGAATAATTAAACTAGGGGACAGATTTACTAAGAGCTTGCGCCAGTGCAAACCCTCTTTTGGCTTTAAAAAAACTACAGTCAAGCTGACCTTATTGGATATGCATTTGTAGGAGTTTCAGACGCAGAATTTATGGAAGGCGAGTATTTAAATGCAAGTTGCAATCATGTAAGGTGATTTACTAAGGTTTGCGCTAGTCACCCTTATTTACCACCCAAAAAAGCATGTCAAACGCTAATTTGCGCTGCTCTTAGTACCGTAGATTGCGTTGATCATTATGTAAATGGTCCATCTGTGTCTGTTTTCTTTAATTTGCAGGTCTTCAGTAGATCACCCACAGAACTTTCCACTCGCATCAGGGCTTTTTTGGAATCACGTTTTCACACTAATGTGTCTGTTTAGTAAATCTGGCCCTAGATGGTGAAAAGTGTGGATGGAGTTGCACAATGCAATAGCACATATGCATTCTTGGTAGGGATTATCTGAAAGGAAGCTATAGCCCCTTGGACAGGGTCAGCAAGTCATCAATAAACCACAACATTGATAGTGTATCTGTAAACCTGACATCAGGCAGAATGTTTTCTGTTTAAGGAATTTAATAGGGACCAGGTGGATGTACTAATAAAGACTCCGTTGGCTTGGATCACACCGAGTAAACTCTGTTCACTGCAGATAAGTGTTATGAGACCATAAACCAATAATATTAGATCCCATAAAGGAGTTATTCTTTCTCTCCCTCTGTCTATTTGTCTGTATGTGTGTGCTAACTTCAAAATGTCAACACTCTCATGCATCACAGAAAAGTTTGTTTTATAAATGATCAAACAAGAATTTACAAAAGACCCAAAATGCCATTCCTCAGCACTGGCTTTTAGACCACACGCAATTCTTTATGTATATGTAATGTAGTATGCGAGATGAATGTACCAATAGCTCCTTAATTTTTACACTTTTAATCATTTGTGTTCTACACTGTGATTAGAATTCTAGACTTTAATCTAATAGACGTTCTGTAAATTGTGCATTAGGACATAATGCTGATTTTACTTCAAAACTAAATCAGACTTAATTATTCTGTCATGCAGTTCCAGATCAGCAAAACTCATAATATAATTGGTATTCATCATGCTTGAAGCAGGCTTCTATCCTAAAAAAACCCAGCAACAACTGCCTTTACAAATGAACTATAAAAGTTTCTTTAAAACCCCTGATAATTGAACTTTAATTCACTGTAATTCAACATTGAAAATAATATTTTTGTGGAAACCGTGAGTCTTTACTGTCGCTTTTGATCAAATCACAGCAATCCTTTCTAAATAAATGTAATTTCTCTCACCTCCACCAAAAGGTGAAGTGGGAAAACACAAGTCTGCATCCACATGGAGCTCACGCTTTATCAGGCACATGTGGTCTTACGTTAAGAACAAGCTATAAGTGAACATCTTTACTCTCCTCTTTAATCCACAACCACACAATTGCGATTCCATCTTAACCACTTGTCTGCATTGCAGCTGACAATAAATCCATCATATTTCACACTGATACTTTTGCACATTAGCGAGTCAACACCATTGCGGTAGTGGGAGAACTGCTTTGCTGATGGGGAGGCCACCCATGCTTGTAATCCACTAATATCCAAAGCACCATTCAGACGCCTAAACCAGGAATAATGAAAAAATATAAAACAGGATTATGAGAAATCTTCTAAGTCAAGGAATCTTCTAAAAAAAAAAGAAGGGCAAGTGCACAATGCTAACAGTAAATATAACAGTGTGTTTTCTACAGCATTAAAAGCAGCAGATGTTTCACATGGACTACACTATAGAGTACACTGAAAACAAAAACAAAAAAAACCATTAAACTTAAAAAAAAAAAAAATGCCTTAAGTCACTGAAGTAAAGCAAAAGTTTAAGAATTAAATTGATTAAAAACTGCTGTAATAACTAAAACTGAAGAAAAGTACTACAACTGATATGAAAAATTAAAGCAAAATAGAAATATAAAATACAAAAAAAGTGACAAAGGCACAAAACTTAAACGTACTAAAACTTAAATTAAAACGAACGATTAAAATGTAGAGGGTGTGAGCGTGACGTCACCATCGGCCGGCGTGACTGAGTGGCAAAAAGACTTTGTGGCAGTATTTGTTTTTAGTGAATGCCGCACAAAACACATCTAAGACGAGAAAGAGCTTTGCGATTGACTGTACAACTAGATCTGACAAGAAATCTGAGGTATATTTTTACAGACTGCCGAAAGCTACAGAAAAGAGAGGCAAATGGATCGCTGCAATTCATTAACAACTGAACTCCAGGCAGCAAAAGGTGGATTTGCAGTTATCATTTTGTGTCAATATGCTGAATTTAGGGGTAAAATCATGCCCTATATATTGTATTGTATTGTATTGACAACTTAATGTTTTTAAATAAACACTGACAACAAAATATACAAGTTTTAGGGCTGGACGATATATGACATTGATTTAAGTGATCACATGGATTTAGCCATATTGTATTTACTGTATATCAAGCGTTAACAGGCAAATTTGCTTTATGTATTTCCCCGGCATCGAAATCAGGCACATATAAATGCGAGGACACACAAATCCTGGCTGCATGTCAATATCCATGGATCACTAGATCTTTGGTAAGTTGTAAGGAACACTATATCAACTCCAACCTTTAGTTTAAACTGATAATCGTTCATGTTTTCGCAGTTTCCTCTATTAAATCCAGTCACGTAGCAGCTCTTTTGCCACTCAGTCCGGCTGAGGGAAAGAGGCGTCAATGCATACCCTCTATTAAAGCTAATTCAAAATAAAAAAATGGAGTAGCATTAATATTGATTGAAGCGTGTTTTTACTCAGCAATGTTCCTCTCCCTAAATTAAAGGAAGGGAGAAAAAAAAAACGGAAAAGGAAGTTTGGAATGAGTGAGGAATTGTGGGAGACACACAGAATGTCATTGAAATGTAGTCGAGGAAGGCAGATGTGGAGGCATAGTGACACTGTGGATAGCCGAGAAACAGAAATGAATGTCTTGTTTACTACAAACTCAGCGTGAATGGAACCGTTTATCAGCAGCTGAATGAAACGGGGAAGAGATGAAAAGCAGAAATGACAAAGAATGAGAAAACAATAGGGAACGAATAAGACGGGGGCTGATACAACCAGTGCCGAGCAGAGATAAAAGTGGTAGCGGCAGTTTGAGACAAATCAAATGTGTAACAAAAACCTACTGAACAAGACGTAAACGTCTGAGAAATCTAAAGGCCTTGTTTTTGAAAGACACCTGCAAAGATGCATTTCTTCAAGGTGAGTTTCATAACACTGTAGTAAGCTGGCTTTGTTGTCAGAGATCAGAAATTAGACTGTGCTTGGATGCCCTGTTGTTTATGAGGACACAATGATGAAGGCTCGGGTCACGGTGGGGGCGTGTGGATTGCAGCACTGCTTTTATCTTTGACCCACCGATGCGCATGTTTGCACAAAAACACCCTTCGCTTGGCCATTAAATACTGCTTAGACAGATAAATGTGTAGGATGACAGAGAAAGCGTGTTGGTGTGTTTCAATGAAGCCACTGAGCTTCCATTATTACCCCCATAAATCCTGATTCCGATCTGCACGACAAACACACACGCACGGAAACGCTCAGCACGGGACGCAGACACACACCAACCCACATATCAGCATTCCATCTATAAAGCACAGCTGTACGATACATTCCAAATATGATGTGATACCTTACAGTGCATTATGACGATTGCTCCAAACATATGACTGCTTGTGAGTAATGTTTTTTAATATATAGCATTTGTACCCATGGCAATTGTGCCCATTCATCTTCCGAAACTTAGTTGGTGATAGGAGATGTTTGAGTTCATAACAAAGGTAATGCTTCAACAGATTTTTTATTTGTCGGGGGGGGGGGGGTTGGAAAATAGGACACAAAAGTCATTGCTCATGGATGAGCACATTATCAACAAGATTGTTAGAAAAATTAACCATGGTATAGTTATGGAAAAATATGTGAAGATACTGTGACAGCTTCTTACAATCCCTTGTGAACAATAAGTGTACAAAATTGTAATGAATGTGCACTAGTGCTCTTTTCATTTTCATTTAATTGTAATCAACATGCAAGTGTCCAAAAACATTACATTCAGTTTGCACTTACACTATTCTTTTGAAGTCACGTTAAGTGACATTTAGTTTATAAGCTGTTTTATTGACGTACAGTATATCAGTGGTTAAAACGCTGCTTGAGCAATTACATGAGACATGATACATTTTGGTAAATTGTCACTTTCAACATACCTTCTGATGTTCATGCATGTTTTTTTACTATAACATGACTGCTGATTGAATTGAGGCGCTACAGCGATCTGTCACCTCACATTTAACAGTGTCAAAACTATTTATCGCTATTTATTGTTTGAATTTCGTTATAAAATGGACAGAATTGTAAAACCTGAAACTATGTTTCTTATCAGAAGTAACAAAACACAAAATTTGAGTTAGTTCGCGTAGTGTAACTGCTCAGCGCTTCTGGTTTGTACGTCACACGTAGGATCGCTATTGGCCGATGCTGGTCATGTTTGCGATGCGTGTGATGCGTGTGACGTACAACCGGAAGCGCTGCGCTGTTTCACTACGTGAAATCTCGCGGCCCACAGAGAAGGAAATGAATAGTTGAATAAAGTCGTTATTTCTGTTTGTTTTTTGTGCACAAATAGTATTCTCGTCGCTTGATAAACTTAAGATTGAGCCACTGTAGTCACTCGGACTATTTTAACGATGTAACTTTTCTGGGTCGTCAAGTTTCAATCCCTTAGAATCCTATGGAGGAGTGATCCAGCTCTCAGATTTCATCAAATATGTATTCATTTGTTTTCCGAAGATGAGCGAAAGTCTTACGGGGTTGGAACAACATGAGGGTGAGTAATTACTGACAGAATTTTCATTTTGGGGTGAACTAACCCTTTAAGATTCTGTAAGCTTCTTACCATATTTAAAGGTGTTCACAACACATCAGAGCTTAACAGTTAGAATACTGAGAAATCAAGAAAAAGAGATTGAGAAAACAGCCAGTTTAAATGTTGACAAGCAAATTCAACAGAAAACAGAGCTTTAGTACTACAGTATATCATTCTTGAACAATGGAGCAAGAGAAAAGATTAAAAGTATTTCACAGCTAGTGCTGAGGAGAGATTTAAGAGCTCCTGAGCAACATGCAGGTTAATGGGAAACTCAGCCGCTGCCAGGTGGGAGGAGGAACTAGCAGAGAATAATAAGAAAGCATCTCTCTCTGTCTCACTCAATTTATTTCTCCAAGTACCTTTACAATATGACAGTCGATGCTGAAGATGAGTATCTTAACACAGAAGCAGAGTGAGAATGAAACAAAAAAACTACTGGGGTTGGTACAATGGTTCAGTGAGGGTATTACATGTTAAAACCACATTACTTTGATATACCATTTAAAAGTGTTGGTGTCAGTAGTATGATGTTTATAGCATCCCAGTATAAACAGGTGTCTATAGTATTACATAATAATTATCATAATAAAACAAATCTTGAGCAGCAAATCAGAATATTATAATTCCTGAAGGATCATGTCTCACACCGGACACTGGAGTAATGATGCTGAAAATTGAGCTTTGCATCACAGGAATGAATTACATTTTAAAATATATTACAATAGAAAACAGTTCATTTAAATTATTAAAATCATATTACTATTTTTATTCTGTTTGATCAAATAAACACATTTTTGGTGAGCATAAGAGACGTCTTTCAAAAACGTACCCACTCCAAACTTAATGTTGATTGACCGTATTCATAAATAATGTGAAGGTGACACTTTAAAACACTTCAAAGAATACTTAAAAAAATTGATAGCCCGATTAATTGGACAAATTGTTTTCTGGTCAATTTGAGATTGCCCTGAAACATGCCCTCTCGGGTGATTAAATCTCGCCAATGGATAATGTACAATTTCTATTGAAATATTTCTACTTAATTTTAAATACTGTGTAAATATGGATATTAATCGTGTGGAATAAAATTGCAGGAATAAAACGTATTAATATATTAAATAGAACATACTGGATTCACCAAGGTTTTACTATCGTACATGTTTATAGCAGTATTTTGTCAAGGTAAATCATCCAGAGAAGCATGGCTGAAACTCACAAACCAGGCAAATTGGCATGTGCATAATGTTTGCATGCTAACTCCATCAGTAAGAATGCGCTAATGTGCATCGAATGAGCTGGCCGTTTGAGATAGCCTTGTTCTCTGGCCCTTTTGTTTTGCAGTCCCTCTCAAACATGCTCTGTCAGCACATGCGTTGGACTTTCCTCTAATTAAAGCATGACCGTTCGAGGAATGTTAGAGCTTGTTTACTCTTATTGAGATCGGCAGCTCTGCCTCCCAGCGGAGTGTGCAATTAGCCGACGCTGGGCCAATTAGGAACTCCAGCTAATGCTTGTGGCATTCAGCACAGCGAGCGGCCATTAGATTAGTTAACAAACAGAGACGCTACTTTAGCTTGATTACTATTTGTGTCACCTTTCAAAGTGTGTTTTGATGCATGCTAATATCAAGGGGTCAAAGTTTGCCTGCCTGGCACATTTTGCCCCTGGTAAAAGTCATAACTACACCAGAAAAAAAACATATTTTTCGTTTGACGGTCATTCAAACGTAGCCACATAGTCTGAATGAATAGATTTTTACCATGCATTCGATTTGCCGGTCGGATATGGAAATCCTAATGAACAGCTCTTTCTTTCTGTATTATAAACCTTGACTAATACTGATGTCAATCAAAATAGTATATGGATGTGCAAAAGAGGAAATGCATTTGGACAGGGAATCATTAAGTAATACATGGAAATAAAATAAAATGATTTTGCACTCAAAACAACGCAAGGAATCAAAGCATTATATCAAAGATATAAATGAGCTGCTTGGGCTTTTTACGGTTCAAACGTGGAAACGGGAAAAATGTGTTTGTTTTGATTGTATGATGGGCTATATCAGACAGATATAGTGCTTTATCAATGCTGCACAAAGTGTGGCTGCTGCTTTCATGATAACAGAAACATATTCAAGGATTGAGCTTGAAAAACTAATAAAGAGAACTTGTCACTGAGAGATCAGCAATGTGCTTTATGCTAATAGTAAAATAATGTGGATAGACACAACAGTATTGTATACAAGAGTAGAAAACAAAACTGAAAAACAAGCAAACATTTGTTTTGAAGAATATTTAAAGAACCCCAAAATTGACCATTTGAAGCTCTTCATTTATTTATGGGGTTGTCCGTTCAATACAAATGTTACTCATATGATTGAATGATATACCAATGAATTAAATAAAATGAACTGCATGTACATATATTTTATTTTACATTTTTTTATCAGCAAATATAGATATATGCAATTCATTTGTATAATGAAAATAACAATAACATTATTATTATTGTTGTTTTTGTTGTTGTTGTTAAAATGAACATGATTAATAAAAAATAAATAATTTCAATAAAATAATAAAAACATTAAAATACTTTCAATATTAACAATAATGCTAAATCAATAATTTTAACAACAACAATTATAATACTAATAATACAACATAACATTATTAATAATAATTTATTTATTTTAGTATTAACAAAATTAACATGATTAATAAAATATAATCATTTGAATATAATAATAATAATAATAATAATAATAATAATAATAATGATAACAGTAATTATTATTATTGAAATTATTTTATTTAACATTACTATTATTATTTTATTTGTATTAGTCATGTTAATAATATAAATAATATGAATATTAATATTAATAATAATAATAACCCCATGTAATTACTTGCTCTCCTTAACTTAGCAGATATCTAACTGGATAAGTTATTGTCTTTGGATTCATGATGAATTTTCAGACAGTGATTTTCTTTTTCTAACTTATGAAGCCTGTGGAAAGGCAAGGATACCGAAATAGCACATTGTCAGTTTGTTCAGAGGTCAAGGGTAACTTTCTATCTTTGCGATGGTTAAAGAGTCAGCCTAACCTAACACAAACCTCCCTCCGCCTGAAAACTGAGAGCTGAGGTTAACATGATTACAAGGTGAAGACAAAACCGAGGGAGCACTGGTTACTTGTTAGAAAACTATAACGGGTAGCAGAAGTAATGCACTGTGATACTGCCAATAGCGAATGGTTCTTGCCAACAGAGAGATATTAATTTACTTTCTCACAGTTTCTTTAGAGTAACAGTAATTTGATTTCATTCTTCAGAATATAATTCAAGTTAATGCCATTTGGTGCTTCATTGGCCTCTCCAAATTATCTGTCGTTCTATCATTAAAGGGTTAGTTCACCCAAAAATGAAAATTAAGTCATTAATTACTCACCCTCATGCTGTACCAACCCCGTAGGACCTTTGTCCGTCTTCGGAACACAAATGAAGATATTTATGATTAAATCTGAGAGGTTTATGACTGCTACATAGGCTCCCTAAGGGAATGACACTTGACGGGCCAGAAAGTCATTAAAGAAAATGTTTAAATATTCCATGTCGCAACAGTGGCTCAACTATAAGTTTATCAAGCGACGAGAATACTTTTTGTGCGAAAAAACAAACAAAAATAACGACTTTATTCGACTATTCCTTTTCTTCCTTGTAGGCCTGAAACGAGACTTCAAGAGATCACAAAAAGTATTCTCGTCGCTTGATAAACTTATAGTTGAGCCACTGTTGCGACATGGAATATTTAAACATTTACTTTCTGGGCCGTCAAGTGTCATTCCCTTAGGGAGCCTATGTAGCAGTCATAAACCTCTCAGATTTAATCATAAATATCTTCATTTGTGTTCCGAAGACGAACGAAGGCCTTACGGGGTTGGTACAGCATGGGGGTGAGTAATTAATGACTTAATTTTAATTTTTGGGTGAACTAACCCTTTAAAACACAAAAAAATGGAATTCAGAAAATAAGGTCATCTATATTGTGGATGGATACTTTCCATAAGTCTTGACAGCATGTAAAGGTGATAAACACAATACACATAAATTCAAAAGTTTCGGGTCAGTATTTAAAAAAAAAAAAAAAAGAATAAAATTAATACTTTTATTCAGCAAGAATGGGCAGTAACTACTTTCACAGTAAAAAAAAATAACAACAACATAAATCAAATACATGTTGTTCTTTTTAACTTTATATTCATCAAAGAATCCTGAAGAAAAGTAGCATGGTTTCCAAAAAAATATAAAAAAAATTATATTACTAAGAAATGTTATTCATTATAGATCAAATGTCTCATTTTGTGTGATTGACTGACAATATCTGACTATATTGTAATGTATGGTTTACTAGTGCAGTGACATTACTTTGTGTCGATAATGACAGCTGATCTTTTCTTTGCAACTGAAAGACGACTTTAAAAACTTTCATAATATCTGAGAATATTCTATTAAAGAATGGGAGATACATCATAAGGTCTGACTTTAGTTAGATTTCCCAAAGTGCCCAGGAAGATGCACGACTCCACGAACGGTATGGAACTCAAAATTGCTGAAAGACTTTTTAGTTGAATGATTAAACTGCTCTAAAAGTGTCTCTCCATGGGATGAGAACTTTTCCCTAAATGCCAAATTCCAAAGCTGTAAGACAGAGTATGTGATACTGTCTCTGTATTGCACAAAAATAGGCTACATGTTAATATAAAAAGTTGTCATAAAAGTAAAAGTACAATACTTTTTCCTCATCTATTATCTATGTACATTTGGTGCATTATGTAAAAAAAGACCAAATGGAACAATGATATTTCAAATCACACACACACATACACATATACAGTGTATGTACAGTATCTCACGGAAGTGAGTACACCCCTCACATTTCAGCAAACATTTTAGTGTATCTTCTCAAGGGACAATGCTATAGAAATAAAACTTGGATATATTTTAGAGTAGTCAGTGTGCAGCTTGTACAGCAGTATATATTTACTGTCCTCTGAAAATAACTCAACATACAGCCATTATTGTCAAAATAGCTGGCAACTAAAGTGAGTACACCCTAAGTGATAATAGCTGTCCGCCGTTTAACCATGTAAAGCCACATGTCCTATTCATCATTTTCATGTTTTTGTCTGTTTGACAGGACCATACAAATGAGTTTAACTTGTATTAGAGCAGTTCAAATTTGTGCTTTGAGTACAATTCTCTCATACTGACCATTGGATGTTCAACATGGCACCTCAAGACAAATAACTCTCTAAGGATTTGAGAATTAGAATTGCTCTCCATAAAGATGACCTACGCTATAAGAAGATTGGTAACACTCTGAAACTGAGTTACAGTACAGGCCAGGATCATACAGAGGTTATCCAAGACGTGTTTCACTTGGAACAGGCCTCGCAAGGGTCAATCAAAGAAGTTGAGTCCTCGTGCTGTGCATCAGGTGCAGAAGCTGGCTTCAAAAACCGATGCATGAGTCCTGCCAGCATTGCTTTAGAGGTTGCAGAAGCAGAAGGTCAGCTTGTCAGTGCTCAGTTTACACCGCACACTGCAACAAGTCGGCTTGCATGGCCGTCGTCCCAGAAGGGAGCATCTTCCGAAGCTGGCTCACAAGAAAACACGCAAACAGTTTGCTGAACAGCGCAGTCTCATCCCAAGACGTCAACTAACTGACGCTTTTGACCATACGTCAACATGCGACGTTTTAGGGTACCCTTTAAAGTCAGTTAGATGACGCTATCTAATCCTAACCCTACCCCAGACCTAAACCTACCCGCGTCATCTAACTGACGTTAAAGGTAAAGCGTCAGTTGGATGACGCCCCAGGATCGTCATCTAACTGACGTTAAAGGGTACCCTAAAACGTCGGATGTTGACGTATGGTCAAAAGCGTCAGTTAGTTGACGTCTTGGGATGAGACTGTGTTATGCTGAAAGCACCTGTCCAAGAGCATGAATTACTGGAACCATGTCCTGTGTTCTGAGGAGACTAAGATGAACTTCTTTGGCTCAGGTGGTGTCCAGCATGTGTGGAGACGCCCTGGTGAAGAGTACCAAGAAAATTGTCAAGCCATGTGGTAGAATCATGGTCTGGGGCTGCAAGAGTGCTGCTGGTACTGGGGAGCTGCGCTTCATTGAGGGAAACATGGATTCCAACATGTACTGTGACATTCTGAAGCAGAACATGATGCCCTCCCTTCAGAAACTGGGCCCAACGGCATGATAACGGTCCTAAACACACCACCAAGATGACAACTGCCTTGCTGAGGAAGCTGAAAGTGAAGGTGATTGAGTGGCCAAGTATGTCTCCAGAACTGAACCCTGTTGAGCACCTGTAGGGCGTCCTCAAGCGGAAGGTGGAGAAGCACCATGTGTTCAACATCCAGCAGCTCCGTGATGTCGTTATAGAGGAGTGGAAGAGGGTCCCAGCTCTGGTGAACTCCATGCCTCGGAGGATTAAGGCAGTGCTAGATGACCACTGGTGCTCACACAAATTATTGACACTTCGGACACAGTTTTGACATGTTCACTTAAGGTGATGATACACAGGGCAACCTTTTGAGCAATGTTGCTGGACAATGTTGCCGTCAACGGGCAACCAGTTTAGACACAGGGCCCACGACTGATCTAAATTATCCAGATATAAATGTATTGCCCATTTTCAATGGGAAAGTACCCAAGCAACAATCGCTCGGCAAGATTGTCCAGCAACATTGCTCAAAAAGTTGCACTGTGTATCAACACCTTTAGGGTATAATCACTTTTGTTGCCAGCTATTTTGACAATAATGGCTGTATGTTGAGTTATTTTCAGAGGACAGTAAATATATACTGCTATACAAGCAGCGCATTGACTACTCTAAAATATATCCAAGTTTTATTTCTATAGTATTGTCCCTTGAGAAGTGTTTGCATAAATGTGAGGGGTGTACTCACTTTTGTGAGATACTAATAACTAAAACTTAATGCCAGTTTATTTACACGCCTTTGTGCCCTAAAATGTCTTAGTTCACATAATCGCACACGGTTGACACATCAGGAGAACAATCATACAATCATGGCTGAGACTGTGTCATTGTGTGTGTGCATGCAATGGAGGAGAGCATCCATGTCATTTATCAAACCGGCCCGGTCTGGAGCTGATGAATTGAGCATCACATCCAGCTGGACACTTTCATTTCACAAAGAACAGCTCTTTTCCCAGCCAATGTGACAAACAGGCCAGAGTACGACTCGACTGAGCTCGCAGCGGGTGGATCTCAGGCCACATGGCATAAACTAGCGTGTAAGACATCAACGTGCCTGCAAGACCATTAATCGCTGTAGTATTAATTGAAAAATTGGGATTGTTAAACGACTGGCGCTGGATAAAAAATGGGACTCTAAAAGAGCACCGTGGCTCAGAACTCTGTGTGATGACAGGAAAACTGGGCAAGTCAGGCCTCCCATGACACAACAGAGCACAACAGAGACCTTGGATCCGTAATAATTTTTCCCATTCATTTTCTCCACTTCTTCTTTTTTTTCATTTCCATGGAAACAGTAACTTCTTTTTCAGGATTCATATGGAATGTAGTCCTGTAGCCATTTAACACCATTTTACTTTATAACAATGAAAACACACTGCCTCAAGCCCAAAGTATACTTCGGCTTTCCACGTTCCGCATCAGTATCCACATGACATCATTTTGCACAATCCACATGGCATCATTTTTCTTATCAGGAGGGTCCGCAGCCCAATTTTTGTGTCCGCGTGGACAGTCCGTGTACAACAGAGCATGTGTGACTGTCTTGAGTGCTTGAAAATAAAGTCCACTAGATAGTGTGCATGGTCAAGGGAGTTTACTTTTAAAGGTTTGCGTACTCAACTGTGTGTGAGAAGCTTATCAATATCGCTTAAAGGGATAGTTTAAAATAATATGTTTTGAAGAATGTCAGTAACCTAACAGTTGATGGGCACCGCTGACTTCCATAGTATGGAAACATATATATATATATATATATATATATTATGGAAGTCAATGGTGCTTATCAACTGTCTGGTTACCAACATTCTTCAAAATATCTTCTTTTGTGTTCAGCAGAAGAAAGAAATTCAAACAGGTTTGGAACAACTTGAGGGTGAGTAAATAATGACAGCATTTTCATTTTTGGGTGAACTATCCCTTTAATATCAGAGCTCAGGATAAGTTTATTTCTTTGGAGAAAATGATTGTGATTTTTACTTTCTGAACCGTAGAGAAATATATAATTCTCTATTTAATTAAGGCTCAAACCAGCCAGCACAAAGAGCTCTGTGCGTGTATACGTATTAAAGGTCATTCTATATTTGTGGGCATGTCTTCTCAACCTCGCACACATATACTTATGAGGGTTTGCATGAATGTGCGAGTGTGTTTAAGATTACAGAATGTGCGTGTTTTCTTCCTGAATGCTGAAAGGCATAGTTAAAATGCTACTGGGTCCCAGGTGCTAGCAAGAACTGGAGTCTCCTGATGAGCAATCTGTCCAATCAGGCAACATATTGTCAGGGCTGTCCATAATGAGCAACCAACATGTGTTGTCATGCAAATGAGCACAGGCTACGTCGGCACAAAACATGTGGCGCTGTGCTACTAATTTTCCTTTTTGATCTCTGGCTAATTCGCCTAATTAGGAAGGCAGTTTCAGTGTGGACTGTTCTGTACGGGTATTTACACTGCTTTCTAATAATATCATGTTTTAATAAATATCACTGCAGAAAATTGAACCTAAGCGCACACACACACACACACAAACACTAACCCATAATTTTAAAACTAAATGTACTTACTATAGGGTTAGGATTAGGGTGTGGTTAAGGTTAGTTATCAAGGTAGTAATTATGCACAATTTATAGTAATTACTACAGTAACTACATGTAGAGTGTAGCGATGACACTGTAAAATAAACTGTTTCCAAGCCTTTTTCTAAGACCATTAGCATTTTGAATTCTGACATTATTTTCATGATATTTTCCGTCTGAATCCCCATTACTGTAATGTGTCCGGATACATACTTTTGAGTTTTTTTTTTTTAAATTCCCATTAATCTCATTTGTGATTCTCTTTCTGCAATAAAATGTTTGTTTGTCTTTTTTTTTTATTTAATAAATAGATGGATTTTTTTATGAAAATTTAAACCAGTACAAATACTAAAATGATGTATAAATGCTTCATAATTTAGAATAAAATATAATATAGTTGCATGTGTTTTATATGTGCTCAGTTTCCATTAAAAAAAAAAGACAATAAAAAAAAATCTTACCAGTCCTAAAAAGGAAATGTATGAAAAGACTGCATTTAGTTACAGTCATTGAGTTTGATGTTACAGCATCGACTATATTTAATTCATCTCAAAAGTAAATGCATTATACTTTAAAATACCATGAAATACTATCACACAAATCTTATACTGTCCCTTCGTTCTACCAATTAAATATGATCAACAGACTTCAATAACCATACCGCTACACATCTCCCAATATTGTTTTCCTTCCCTCGGCCACCTTCAGTGCTGCTCACATCAATTCTAACAGCTGGAAACATCAGTCACAGCACAATCACAAAGGACATAATAATGACTATATCATCATCACCATTATCACTATTATCATTGCCATATGAAGAATGCATTGCAGGGAACAAGTGTTGGACTGTAACCACAACTATTACTAAAATTATCAGGCGACAGACTATAATAATGTAGATGACGTTTACATTTTTAGAAGAAATATACTGTATGGTGTGCTAGCCTGTGCAAAACTTGTGTTCTGGGTGGTTGCAAAGCCAAAAGAGGCCAGCAAAAGAATTTCTAATGATAATTGGTCCCCAAAAAGACTCAAATCCCTCCTTTAATTCATTTTTTGGAAATTTTATCATCCAGCAGCAGAAAATAATAAGTCTGAAGACTTGACCTCTTCTCACTAAGTTGCGCGTTGAAATTCTACATTGTTTCGGAACTTCTCAATTCTGTTTTGTTCACCTCATTTTCTCTTCTTGCCTTCTTCTGCATGAACCTGCACTAAAGAGTCCTTAAGATTTGATCCAATTCGCAGATGGTGTGTGAAAGATGTTATTAACCGCACACTCTAAACCTCTCTATCCTAAAAGCCCCGCAGGTCTTCAGAAGGCATGTTCTAACCCTCTCCTTCTGTTAAGACCAACAGAAGCAGTAATCAAAACCAAGAAAAGTGTCCAAAAGAGACAGAAGTGTTTTCCAATTTTAAGTAAAATAAAGATGAACCTTGACATAATTTACCCAACAAATTGTTTAATGGGCATATTACTACTTCAATGAGTCCTTCTAAAATCCAGACAGATAGTATATTTCTAGTTATTAGTTTAACCACAAATGTAAATATATATGTAACCCCTTAACCAGGTCCTACTCGCCCCGCCCTGTGCGGGCCTCGAACCCGGGTCTCCGGCGTGAGAGTCAGGCGCTCTAACAAGGAGGTTAAACACTGCAGCTATTACATATATAAAGTAACACATAAAACATGCATTAATTATAAATAAAGATTAAGTCACCTAACACATTTAAACAAACCAGTGCAAGAACGGCCTTTTCAAACATTTCTCAAAACAGAAGAAAGACACAGTTGATCTTGCTCTCTGCACAGCTATAGACACCAGTATACTGTAAGTACACCACTTTGGTGGCATTTTCAAAAGCGTATGATAGTCTGTAAATGCCAACTTTCATACAAACTGATAGCCATCAGGGTCATCATTTTGTGGATGCTTTAGTATGTCTTTTTTTACGCAGTTATGATGAAGATACTTATACTCTATGTACCTACTTTACTGACACATAAAAGACCATGCAAAAAGCTTTCAGAGCTCAGGGTTGTTTCTATCGTTTCCAGTTAATATGTACAGTCTCTTTTCCACATGGGGAGGATGCAAAGTTCAGACTTGGAGTGAGCGGTATGACCAAAATCATATATCAAATCATGTGTGCTTAGTTGTAAATTACCGTAAAGGTACAGTAGATTTCAACCTAAAACTGATAAGATTAATTATTTATGTGTTCATGATACCTTTGGATAATCCAGTGAATGAAACACACTTCATATCATTATTTACTTGGACACAAACCAAGATAATTCACAAAAAATAATCTCACAAGTAACACTTGAATTAGCATATATACTGTGCTCTAAAAGGTATCACATGATACATGCAGCACTGGTACAGACAGTGTCTTCAGTCAAGTCAAGTCAAGTCATCTTCATTTATATAGCGCTTTTAACAATGGATTGTTTCAAAGCAGCTTTACAGAGATAAACATATTATTTAAGGTAACAGATTGTTTTGGCATTATAGCGGTTCTTGAATAATGTTATTTCCAGCTAAAGTTAACTTTGATTGATTCACCTCCGTCGAAATGATCAGACTTTTAAACGCGAACCTGTGATTAACGCTGACGGCGTTCACATGCTCATTCCGAATTGATTCTATAGTTATGTGCTTTTTAAAATATGTGCGCAGGTTTATAATTCATACAACCCAGCCTAAACAAACTACTTTTCTTGCCTATAAATTTTGATACAGAATTTTGTTTTATTTTATCACTTCAGGGTACGCGAGCCAGAATTCACAACGCTTCATCAGGTTATTATAGTTCTGTGAAGCATTCATTTGTTCATGTGATATTACATTCATGCAATGAACAGGCCATTCCCAACAGGTACATGCAATTCTCATCAATCCAAGTGCTGGATATCCCAGAGAGATAAAAAAAGACATGAATTTAAATAGTAAGAGGGTGTCCAATAACTCATTGCCCAACCCTAAGACTTACCAGTGGCCAGCTATATATAGGAGTACACCATTTTGGTAGACCCCTGTATTAAAGAGACTCAACTAAAGGAGTGTTAAAATGAATGCAAAATGATTTGAAGAGCATCATTTAGAAATAATCTATTGTTATGATCTAAGTAAATATAGCATCTACTCTAATTTAAATCTGCATTATAAGGGTTAAGCCTCGCCATTCAGCACTGTTCAACTGATATTCTTTTAGCCAAAACTTTCACTGCTCTGAGTGAAATAAGTGATGAGCTCTCCACTGCGAACATAAAGCAACGGCGAGAGTTTCTCACAAGGTCTTCTTTGATCCAGTAATCCAAGGTGACACACTATCACCCCATCTTCTCAGTAAAAGTTTTATGAACCTTTACACCGAGAGAAACTGCAGTGATATTTCTATAGGGTTGGGACGTGACATCTGCCCTCTATTTCACCTAAACAGAGCAAAAAAAGTGAGGCCATGAGGGTTGATGGACTCAAGAAGACACAGAGATGTTGCGGAGTACAATTGGAGTACCGTTTTCGCTCATCGGTCCCTCTTTACCGCTTTCTCCCATCCCAGCTGCCATTTCCGAGCACATGCTTTATTACAGGTCACTGCCACACAAGGAAGAGTTTAAAGGGATAAAGTAGCCAGTGTTTCCCACCCGCACGGCACCAAGCTAATTCACAATAAACCCCTCACAATACAACTCTCTGCTCTTTTCAGGTTCAGACTAGTGGTTCTCATCTGGTGAGTCACGACCAATGCAATTTCACTGGAAAATGTAGCTATTTTTTTAAGTGACTCTTTCATATAAATTCCTACGATGTGAATCAAACGAAAACATAACATTTTTGGAAATAAAGTAAGCATGATAGTCCACTCCTCAACCAAACATATCCGTCAATGGGTGTAAGCAGATTGAAAACATCAAATAGTTATCGATTGCCATGAGATTGTGTTAGTCATGTTACAAAAACAGCTGACAACAGAGAGAGAGAGAGAGAGAGAGAGAGAGAGAGAGAGAGAGAGAGAGAGTGAGAGAGAAAAAAAAAACTCAATACAAATAATAAAACAAGCTAACCATATAACCATGAGGATAAATAGACTCAACAACATTTAAAAGGGAGGAGAAAATGCTACCCATATCTTTGCTTGTTGGCATCAAAGCTTATGCATCCAAAACTAGTAAAATAGTATTTTGTTTCTAATTCATCTCTCTCTATGTAGAAGCTGGTCAAATTAAGTAGACACCAACACAGAAGAGTTACATGACACAATATGAAATTATGCATATTTTCAGAATGTGGACAAATATGCTTATTAGACAATTTCACCTTTACTCGCCATTCTAAGTAAGCATGACCTGCATTTAACAAAGGAGGCTGTTTTGTCTCAAAATAGACATTAGACATATCTCAAAAATGTGTAAAAATATATATACTCTCTAAGAAGTGTTTCATCAGAAGAAAATTGTCAACTACTACTAATTTGAGGCAACGCGAGACTCACATGTGACATTTCTAAAAGGTAGCAGGGCTGACGTTTTGAATATTGCTAGTTGCTAGGCAATGACACATCCAGTCTATCCCATAATTACACCAAATATAATTATCCACAGATCCTTCATGCATGCAAAATCTGGTGAGTTTTCAGTTATTGTAATTACGATCACACTTTAGTTTAGGATCCAATTCTCACTATTAACTAACTATTAACTATGACTTTTGCCTCAATAAACTCCTAATCATTGCTTCTTAATAGCTAGTATAGTTCTAATATAGTTCAATTTAGGTTTTGGGTGGATTAAGGGATATGGTCATGCATAATAAGGCATTAATATGTTCTTTATAAGTTATAATAAACAAACAATATCCTAGTAATATGCACGCTACTGTATAAGCAATTAGTTTTAAGAATTGGACGCTAAACGATAGTGTTACCGAGAAACCTTCCAAATTCCAACCTCAGGCTTAGCCCTTGTCTTTAGATGCAGTTGTTGTTTCAGTTTCAGATGTGTTTTATATAAATGATCACATTAGCATGGGAAGTAACGGATCACAGCTGATGGAGAGGCACAGAGCCAAACTGTTCTGAGAGGATGGAGAAAGACTGAGAGACAGTGAGGTGACAGAGAAGGATGAAGGAGGGGGGGGATGATGTCTCAGAGGCAAAAGGACAGAAGCCATGCCACAACCATAGAAGGACACCAGCAGGCCTTTGTTTTCAGAGAACAATTTCAAAGTGGAAAAGAACAAACCCTTGAGCCAGGGAAACATTCCTTAAGCTTCCCTGAAAAAAGGGGACCAATCCCATAGATTGTAATTAGCTTTATTGGTTTAAGAAATGTCACGTTCATGATGTTTGCGTTCAGACATTTGAGGCAGGAAAAAGCTACTTTGTAAATATTCCAAAGAAAGTTTAAAGGACTCTTTATACTAATATAAAATTTGAATATGTGACCATTAAGATTTTTTTTTTTTTTTTACTGTGAGGGTGATTCTCATTCTCACCCAAAAATAAAATAAAAATGCCCAGGTCACATTCAATACTTAAATAAAAATAAGAAAAGAAAAGAAAAGAAAGAAAGAAAGAAAGAAAGAAAGAAAGAAAGAAAGAAAGAAAGAAAGAAAGAAAGAAAGAAAGAACATTTAATTAGGCATCCTTGATTAATTTAAGAAAAGTTGTTAAAAAATATAATATAATTTCTGTCTTTTTTTCTATTGATTTTGGGATGAAATTTGACCCGGGTGTGTTTTTGACAGGTTCTGCGACATTTTAAGATATTAAAAAGATAATATAAAGATATTAAAACTACTTGCATTTCTAAAAATAATGTTTAATAACAATTATGAAAATGTGTGCATTATTAATTATTAATGTTTGTACTGCTTATCATTAAACATCCATGTTACTAATACATGTATCTGTATTGTAAGACATGGGCAACAAGTGTCATTTAAAGTTACGAGTCCATGACAAATAAATTAATAAGAGGATTATACTTGGTCAAAATTGCAAACAACATTTCCTGCTCATAAAAATATATTCATGTCTAGACACCATATCAGTGACAAGCTTAATCACTGAGAGACTCATTGGGACTCTCAATGGAGCTTAATCCAAGTTGACGCTGAGTAATAATTTGACTTCATTCCCGAGTCAATATCCTTTAGAACTTAAATGTCACATCTCAGCCTGGGTCAGATCTTGTGTCATTTATCTGCAGACAGAGCAGTGAGCTGAAGCTCAAATTAGATATAAAGGAACAAATCAAAAATATGAAACCTGATGACCCTGAAATAATCTGTGAAGAGTTTCCTGCATGGGGAGTTTTTAATTTATCTTCCACAAATAGCCTCCAGTGAATGGAAAATGTTCTGGAACTATACAGTGATCTTCCATGTACTCGCATTGACCCTGGCCTTATCATTCAAAGAATCAGTGATAATCAATGAGTTATCATCCCGAATGATAAATAATGATTTAGCATCTCAGTCTGATCACGATTTAAATAGGTATCGAATAAACAATGAATTTAATTATGTTATTTGTTTCAACTACAGACTGAAGAATAAAAATCAGAGTACATTACACCCATACACTCTAAAAATGCTGGGTTGTTTTAACCCAATTTTGGGTCAAATATGGACAAACCAGATTTTTAAATTGCATTTTTAATCAAACATTTGGGTTTGTCCATCTTTTACCCAAAATTGGGTTAAAACAAATAACCAGAATTTTGAGTTTGTTGTTGTAAATATCACCAAACCTATAGCAAGAGCATGACCAATCACATATCATCACAAAAAAAGGTGATTTTATCAATTATAGAAGTCATATTATTGTAATAAAAACATTTGATCATAAAAATGTTCTTAAACCATAACCATAACATACTTGTACAACATTAAAGTAGACATTTAGATTTACATAAAAACCCTGTACTACACTATTTTACTTTATACACTGATGAAATGACTATTGAGAAACTATAGAGAATGTAATGGGAAATCTTAATCACCATGATAATATTATCACAATTGATTTTTTGAGAATTGGTTTTGATGAGATTCACACAGTCAAAAGTTATATTCATCATAAGAACTGAAAAACATAAACCAATATGATATGCAAGAATGCCTCTCTGGATGCACGAGCACCGTTTTGCGTCATACACTCACTGATATTTGTGTCATGATAACCTCTATCCACATTTCTCCTTGTTCATATAGCCTACACTGCTCAACAAAACTTAATTCATGCACCGCCAACGCTGAGTTGACTTCTCACAGTGTGGATGCTGAAATATGCTGAGCAGTTATTTGAACAGAGCGTAGGGGTCTGGAGCGCGATGCCAAGCGCGCAGGAAATGCGCGTTCCGCTGAGCGCGCTCCCGCGCTGCGTTACATCAAGTGCCTTTACGCGCAACGATACATTAAAATAGACTCTCAACTGACTGGGAGTCTATGACAGTCCCTTGAACTATATTGTGAAATTTAGTAACTGGAAATGGTCTTTCTATTCCTGGTGGTAAGTGGGTGTTTCATCGATTCTCTCAAGCGCCACCAACAGGTCCATTGAGTTTAGGTTTCATCTTTAATCCTTGAACACTGGTCTAAAAAGATTCCACTCAATTAGAGAGAGAGAGAGAGAGAGAGAGAGAGAGAGAGAGAGAGAGAGGAGAGAGAGAGAGAGAGGAGAGAGAGAGAGAGAGAGAGAGAGAGAGAGAGAGAGAGAGAAAGAGAGAGAGAGAGATGGTGGTTATTTTGAGATTCACACAAGACCTTCACACTATTCTAGTCAAAATTCAATAAATTCTGATTTATAAAAATGTCACACATCATCAAATTTAGGCGGGAGCTTGCCAAACAGGAAGTTAGTGACAAATAAAATTTGCAAGGATTTGGCCTTTTGAAAAAAATAAATTGTTATATAATCGCTTGATCAGGTTGCAGGCAGTGATAACTACTGGTTTTGCTTATAATTTTTGAATTGTTTGGACCAATCTTATAGGCCATACTGGGCCTATCTCTCTCTCTCTCTCTCTCTCTCTCTCTCTCTCTCTCTCTCTCTCTCTCTCTCTCTCTCTCTCTCTCTCTCTCTCTCTCTCTCTCTCTCTCTCTCTCTCAAAACGAGTTTGTAACAAGCAAAGCTTCAGTATTTTGACACTAAACTTTTGCCACAGTGTCCTGACATTTACCTCATGAATTTGGTGACACATTTGGAGACTATTGGTATGCTGTCTCCCTTATCTGACACACCCACTTCAGGTCTTGCAGTCTCTAATAATGAAAGTTAAATCAGATGAGGGACACTTACAAAATGTGCAATGCTGGGTTTCCTCCAGGACAGGTTTGAAAACTCAGTCACTATCATGCACAATATTATATTTAGGCTACTTACAAATACAGAACTAATAATTGATCTATTTCAGGCCATGATATCTATTAGACTATTGATTCGCTAGTATCACAAAATAAACACTGGGAGAAATGTATAAACATACAGAGATGTCATATGCAGCACTTAGTCCTGAAGTGTGTGTGATTCCAATGGATTCCTCCTCTGGTCATCATAAAGACTGCAGGGATACACAGTGCCTAAAGCATACACTTCACAATCATTTAATCTCCGGTTGTTTAAGTGCAGCAAAGTAGTCGATAACAGCAGCGCACACACCGGTCAAGTGCGCAGCCTGCCAATACCCTTTACGCACTTTTACTATCACTCACCTGACTGACCGTTGCTCCTCTGAACCACCACAATTATGAAGACGAGGCAGAAGAAGCGAAGAAAGCGAGCCGGCCACATTTCTGCTTATTTTAAGAAGTTATATCTCCATACATTAGCATGATCAATAGAGAATCCGGGCATTGACAGTCCAGCGTCTGCGTTTCCAGCGCGCGCACTCACGTCCTCGTTCCAGAGCACATCCTGCAACAATAAACTCGACTGGACTGTTTTGCCTTTGCGCTGGGTTCTTTTTTTTTTATTATTTTTTTATAATTTTGCCTGATTATCCTGATTGTAGGACTTGTAACGATTTCATTACATCGATGGACTCGCAACTTCGGTTTGAGAGTCAGAACACGCCCCTCCTTGTACTAAGGACCGCCTACCTGAAGTATGAATGGTCAAAAGAGGCGCTTGAACAGAGGAGACCACGCCCAGTCAACGACTGATTTGCATATACACCTGCTAACACCAGTGTTATGTCAGGGGCTTTTAAACCTTTTCATGCCAAGGATGCCCAAATACGACGATCCTCTTGTGTGTGTTAACATTATATGTTATACAAAATTATACAATAAAATAACCCTCATTGGTTCCCAGTGTTTAACAAGCAGAAAACATAATGTCATCATATATTCTGTAAAAAAAAAAAAAATCGCTTTTTTCTCTTTATTACATTTTCCTTGCAGCACCCCTCCCAGTTTGGAAACTTCTGTTTTAGATACAAAAGGATGATAAATTCAAAAGGCATCACACAGCTATTTGCAGGTGGTATTTGATTTTGCACGATAATTTGAATGAGGCAAATTCATATACCAAAGAAAAAATAAAACCTCATATCAGAATGTGTACCAGCCCCTACTTAAAAGTGTAAAATACATATATTTTTCTCTTACAGCATTGCAGTGCTCTAGTGTCACTATAAACATATGACTATAGTTGTCCTATTATTACTGAGTGTTTAAATGAGTTTGATCCTCTCTTTATGAGATGGTTACAGTATATAAGGTGACACTGTAACTATATGACACTAATACCTCATAAGTTTTGTGTCAAGCTGAACTCTATTAACCTGTTCAGTCCCTAACCACTAGAGGCCCTCACATTACAATTACAAAGAAGAATGCAATCTTAATGGTGACTCAGCATGATCAAAAGCATATCCCTCTGTAAGCCATGATCTTCTTCACAGCAGGTATTTGACCATGGGGATTGATGGGAATGCATTCACGTTAAAATTTAATACACAGTATACTAGTATTATAATTCACAAGTTGAATTTACATTCATGTGATTTCTTTTTTTTTTTTTCCTTCTGATTCTCAATTGAGGCTTTTAGCTGAAGGCATTGTTCAGTGCATCATTACCAAGATGAAATAAATGTTTGTTTTACGGTAAATTCAAATGGATTTTCACTCAGAAATGTCAATTCTGTTATCATTTACTAACCTTCCAAATATATTCCAAATCCAAATCCAAATTTTCATTTTTGGGTGAACTATCCCTTTAATTTGTGTTTATTAAAACATGAATGATCTGAATTGTATTTCTTAGTTTATGTAGTTAGCATGACCTCACATATACTGTGTATCAGATTACTTTTTTTTTTCCAAGTAACTAGTAAAGTAACACATTACTTTTAAATTTAAAACAAAATATATGTTAATGTTTCAAAAAAATAAAGCATGTAACTTTGACTGACAGCTCTCCTGTCCCCATGTTGGGAGTAATCGTGAGTAAGAGCAGAGGCGTGTAAACATGATGCTTATTGTAGTTCTAGACTACAATTGTAGTTCTAAACATGCATTTACTTATCTCATAAAAACAGACTCATTATTCCTCAAAATTAATAAAAAACAGTGAGATGCAATCTCAAAATATTATACGAACCTGCAATAATTACATATGATAAATAACACAAATATACTTTATGTATTTAATCTCACTTTATTAACCAATGTCTTTGCTGCTATCTTTCGTTGATCCAATTCAACCATACTAATAAGCAAAAATTACTTAAAGGGATACTCCACCCAAAAATGAAAATTCTGTCATCATTTACTCACCCTCAAGTTGTTGCAAACCTGTATGAGTTTCTTTCTTCTGCTGAACAAAAAGGAAGATATTTTGAAGAACGATTGGAACTTTGGCACCATTGACTTCCATAGTATTTTTTTTTTTCTACTATGGAAGTCAATGGTGCCAAACAACTGTTTGGTTCCAATCGTTCTTCAAAATATCTTCCTTTGTGTTCAGCAGAAGAAAGAAACTCATACAGGTTTGCAACAACTTGAGGGTGAGTAAATGATGACAGAATTTTCATTTTTGGGTGGAGTATCCCTTTAAGATAAACATCACATTTGAGATAATTTGTTTTTGTTGTTATTGCTGAAGAGCGTTGAACTGTCTTCTCCTGCATCATATTCTTCTTCAATCCAGAATGGCAGCACAGCTAAAAGGTTTGTTTGAGCGGCGCTCTCTATACTGTACAGGCTTGAATTTGCATTTCCTTCAGCCTGGCTTATTCATTTTAGTTTTGGTGTGAAAGGGCCTTTACATTTTCCAAACATAGAACTTTGTTTTTTTTTTTTGTTATTAAAAAACAAACAATCAAGCCCAGCCCAGGGTGAAAAAAAGTAACGTAACACATTACTTTCCATAAAAAGTACGTAACGCAATTAGTTACTTTTTTAGGGAGTAACGCAAAATTGTAATGTAAATGTAACTTTCCCCAACACTGGTAACTACACCATCTGGCAGCAAAAAAATTAAATAAATAAAAACCCCTGTATACTTTATATGCTGACAATTTTAAAAAAAAAATTTGCAAGTAGCATCACTACTATTATTTCAATAAAAACTGCCTTCACCCCAATCAAACACTCTAGTGTGAAAACACTCTCTAATAGCGCTTTCAAGATAGAAGGCTACTGTGGGTTTTTGTGCAGTTCAATCAGATCAATATGTTCCAATGTTCCATTTAGGACAGAACAGAGGGCATTCACACAAGCAAGAACGGCTTCGAGCCAATAATTCCAAGGCACTTTCTGCTCTTAGAGGTGAAGGTCAAGAGAAGTCTACATTTACTGGCAAGGTTTGTAAAGACAACCAGATCCTATTTATCGATCTTCTTCACCCTTGACTTAAGATTTTCTTTTGCTTTTGGTATTCATTCTTCAGAAGCTAACTTTTATGAAATTAATTACGATTAAAGCAAAACAAGTGTACTCTTTACTCTTGCAAGACAACAAGCTTTGATATCCTGTACTTACAGTATGTATAGGAAGTAGTTACTATGTCTGTTTTCGAAGAAATTGAAGGCAACATTTTGGAAGAAACCGTACAGCACCTTAAAACATCAACCTGCGCCCTTGACACACTTCCCACATCTTTTTTCAAAAGTGTGTTAAACAGCTTAGAAGCAGATCTCCTAGATGTGGTAAATGCCTCACTTCTCTCTGGGAGTTTTCCAAACTCCCTGAAAACTGCAGTTGTCAAGCCCCTCCTGAAAAAGAGCAATCTGGATAAGACCATCTTAAGGAACTATAGACCGATCTCAAATCTTCCTTTCATAGGCAAGATCATTGAAAAAGTTGTCTTCAATCAGCTGAACAAATTCTTAAAGGGTACCCCGACAAGTGCGGAATGTTGGCCTTATAAGATTAACGTGGGCGTCAGCTATAAAAAGGTGATACAAAAACACTCCAAATGTTTTTGATTTTATAAAAAAAAAACGAAAATCCGTTCACTCGTAGGCCGCCATAGTTATTTACGTCTCAATGCATTCTGGGTAGTGACGTGTAAAGGTTGTAGTCGGTTGAGCCTAGCCACTGTAGCCGCTTCGTTTATTCGTTCTCCTTATTCGTTCTTCGTTCTCCGACTAGTGTATGCCACACTAGTCGGGGTTCACTTTAAGCTTGAATGGATACTTTGACAATTTTCAATCTGGTTTCCGATCGCATCACAGCACGGAGACAGCGCTCATAAAGATAATAAACGATATTCGCTTAAATACTGATTCAGGAAAATTATCAGTGCTGGTACTACTCGACCTCAGTGCTGCATTTGACACTGTCGATCACAACATACTTCTTGACAGGCTGGAAAACTGGGTGGGGCTTTCTGGGATAGTCCTAAAATGGTTCAGGTCATACTTAGAAGGGAGAGGTTATTATGTAGTATAGGAGACCAAAAGTCTGAGTGGACATCCATGACATGCGCGGAGTCCCTCAAGGCTCAATTCTTGGACCACTCCCATTCAACCTGTATATGCTCCCAATGAGCCAAATAATGAGAAAGAACCGAATCTCTTACCACAGCTATGCAGACGACACACAGCTCTACTTAGCCCTATCGCCTAACGACTACAGCCCCATTGACTCCCTGTGCCAATGCATTGATGAAGTAAACAGTTGGATGTGCCAAAACTTTCTTCAGTTAAACAAAGACAAAACTGAAGTCAATGCGTTTGGAAACAAAGATGAAGTTCTCAAGGTGAATGCATACCTTGACGCTAGGGGTCTAACAACTAAAAATCAATTCAGGAATCTTGGTGTGTCTCTAGAGTCAGACCTAAGTTTCAGTAGTCATGTCAAAGCAATAACTAAATCAGCATACTATCATCTGAAAAATATTTCAAGAATTAGATGCTTTGTTTCCACTCAAGACTTGGAGAAACTTGTGCATGCTTTTATCACCAGCAGGGTGGATTATTGTAATGGACTCCTCACTGGCCTTCCTAAAAATACGATAAGACAGTTGCAGCTCATACAGAACGCTGCCGCCAGGATTCTGAGCAGGACCAGAAAATATGAACATATCACACCAGTCCTCAGGTCTTTACACTGGCTCCCAGTTACATTTAGGATTGATTTTAAAGTATTACTGGTATATAAATCATTTAATGGCCTAGGACCTCAATATATTGCAGATATGCTCACTGAATATAAACCTAACAGATCACTCAGATCATTAGGATCACATCAATTAGAAATACCACGGGTTCACTCTAAGCATAGAGAGTCTGCTTTTGGCTATTATGCCAGCCGCAGCTGGAACCAGCTTCCAGAGGAGATCAGATGTGCTCACATTCAAATCCAGACTCAAAACACATCTGTTTAGCTATGCATTTACTGAATGAGCACTGTGCCACTGTTCGTCCGACTGTTTTTACTGTAGGCTACTTCGTTTTAATTATTTTGATTATTTTAATTTCTTCTATGTAAAGCACTTTGAATTACCATTATGAAATGTGCTATATAAATAAACTTGCCTTGCCTTGCCTTGTATTTGAAGGACATTTGAATAAGTAATCGGTGCACTCATATTGCCATTCTTATAGTTTCTCTTTATGTGGGTATCGTGTAGGACGACCTCTTGCTGCTAGAGAATTTGCTCTCAATTTTCCATTATTATGGTGTTTTTATAGTTCTCCAGACCTATTCCATCTACTAGAAAACAAATGATCACGTTGTCCTCAAAAATATAAAGCAGCACAACTTTCTCAACATTGATAATGGTAAGAAATGTTTCTTGAGCAGCAAATCAGCATTTTAGAATTATGTGACACCAAAGACTGGAGTAACGATGCTGAAAAATGCAGTTTTGCATCACTGGAATGAATTACATTTTAAAGTAGAATATAGTTATTATAGACTGTAATAATATTTCACAATATTACTATTTTTTACTGATTTTATGCAGGTTTGGTGACCAAATATAAAAAAAATACCACAGATCCCGAACTTTTGAATGGTAGTTTGTAAGGGTGAGTAAATTATGACAGTTTTTGTATTTTTTTTTTTTGTGAGCAATTTTTGTAATTTTGGAACAAAATGTTATAGCCTGGATATCCAGCAAATCTGGTGAATTGGTCTCAGCAGTTTGAACCAAGCCTGCTATTGATCTTAAAACTATATGATTAAAAATTAAAATAGCTCCAGGAACCTGGGGGTGAGAGTTTGATCTGAGTATGGGATATATAAAAGATGCACAATCATGAATAGACCAAGTACAGAGCTGAGCAGAGTAAATAACCAGTCTGGCTTTTTGTTGCTAATCAAACATCAACCCTGTCTTGGTGGAGAACTTGCTATTTGCACACAGGGACAGTTGTATAATGGAAATCAGAGATCATCATGGTGTGTGTGTGTGTGTGTGTGTGTGTGTGTGTGTGGGGGTGTGTGCGTGTGTGATTCATTTTCTCCATGAAAAAAGTTCTCTCAATGATTTCAACTTTTTTTCTTTTTTTGTTAAACATGATTTTTAATTGAATTCTTGGTAAAGATCTATGCTACCCATAATCCTAAAAATGTAGCTGTTACCATGGAAACGAGAATCACACCAAAAGAGTTCAGAAGTGACCATCCACTCCCATAAAGCATTATGCGTGATGAAATCAATCCGGAAATCATAATTACAGAGTGATGTGTGAAATGATTTACATCTAAATAAAATGGATGCCATATACATATCGCCATTTTCACTTCCTAAAATTAACAGAGCTTTTTAGCACTAATGCAACAGAATAAAGTGCAAAAAAAAAAAAAAATACACACATTAGGTCTGCTTTTTTTAATTTGTAATTCATGCTTTTTCTTTGTATTTTCTCATTCTCGTGCTGCCACAGATAATAATGGGAACTGTATTGTGGTTGCATGAGCCTAAACGTGGCTAAATAAATAGTATTTCCAAGCATTAATTGCTATTCTTTAGTGGCATACACAATGTATGCAAACTAAATTGTTCCATCAATGTTCAGAATTAAAAATAAAATAAAAAACCTTAAAATAATCAATACAAATTTGCTACTGCCATGATTCCTTCATTGAACAGTCCTCAGCATAGAAAGTTGGGGCTAAACGAAAATCCATGAGTTTCCTCACAGGTAATTATGACTTGATGTCCGTGTGTGTGCTCAACCTGTAAATCCCATCATTCCAACACGACTTGAATGCAGCATAAGACACAAGAAGCACACAAAACAGAATGAGATATTAGTTTAGTCATAACTATTTTATTTGCATTATTTACAGTCTCAGATACTGCACAATTTTAGTTTAAACGCCCCAAGCTCCACCTACAATTTCAGGTTTAGTTTATTGGCAGGCCTAAAATTTACCCATATTGTGTGTGATAAATAATAGATATGTTACATATGCAACATACACATTGTATATGCCCAGTTTCGCTTTCCTCAAGGGCATTCCTGCAGGGATGTACATCAGGGGTACGTGTTGGGCCCTGTCTTAATACATTTCCTCCCAGACATTTAAATGTGTGACACCTAATCAGAATGTGAAGTGTTAGGGAGGGTAAAGGTAAGGGCATCTCCACGTTACCTTCCATCATTTCTGCATCCTCCCATCTTGCTCACTAACTTCACAGCATCTCTAGGTCACTGTGTCATAATACTTAGTTGGCCTCCTCTTCAATGATTTATGGCTTTATGCTAATCATGGATTAAAATGCGACTGAGTCGTTTAGAGGAGGGTAGATGGATATAAAGGTGTACGAGGGCACTCACTGAAATTGTGACAGCTCTTTAGAATGCATCACCAGATATTCATTTATGATATTGGGGTCAACTTTTCTGACCAATTATGGCAACTAAATGTGCTTTTGTGTGTGTGTGTGTGTGTGTTAATTTCCAATGATCCACATGACATTTCTAATCAGGTTTTTTTTAAAAAAACAAAGATCCTGCTTAATGGAGGGAAATGAGTAGTGGTGAGTACATGAGCACTGGAATATGAAATTTTAATTAATTCTACAATGCAATTTTGCAATTTTCAAGACAATTAAGCAATGAGGTAATTGATAATTTGCTCATGTTAAAGGTAATCATAAGCATCCATGAGCAAAGAAGATTAATTTAAAGAAGATTAATTCAAATATAGTTAATACTGTCCAATTCTACAAAATATACTCTACCGGTCAAAAGTTTGAAATAATGAAGATGTTTTTATTTTTTAGAAAGAAGCCTCTTTTGCTCACCAAAGCAGCAATGAAACAGTGAAAACAGTAACATTGTGAAATGTTATTTCAATTTAAAATAACTGTTTCTATTGTAATATATTTTAAAATATCATTTATTCCTGTAATGGCAGTTGAAATGTCAGCATCATTACTTTAGTGTCACATGATCCTTCAGAAATCATTCTAATATGCTGATTCATTGTTATAAAAACCATTATTGCTATTTTTGTGGAAATATTTGGATACATTTTCTTCAAGATTCTTGAACAGCACTTATTTGTAATAGAAAATCTGAATTAAATATTGCAAAACCCTTCTGATCAATTTAATTCACCCTTGCTGAATTAGTTTTTTTTATTTTATTTACTTTACTATCCACAAACTTTTGCATAGTAGTGCATCATGTTCTCTAAAATATTAAGCAGAACAAATATTAGTTCGGGTCACCTGACGTCACTGTAGCTTTGCGCCGCCATCTTTACGACCGACGATCTCAGTAATGCGACCGTCATTACTGAGACAATCGTCTCAATGGGAATCGTCATTACCAACATGTTGTGCAGTTGGCTGCAACAACAGCCGAAAGAGGAACCCCGAACTGCTATTTTATTCTGTACCAAAAAAAATTATAGAAGAAAGAAGTGTTGCTCTGCATGTCTTTTGTATCATGTCTCGTCTTTCTGTGCGCACACATCCGACCCGAAGCGTGCAGCCATAGACCCCTATACAGCACGCGAGTAATGAATTGGAGCTCTGTTTCGTGTCTAAATGGACAAATACACACAACATTATGTTTAAATGTCCGTTTTGGAGAGTATTCACGTAAAATATGTCGGTTATGTCTTAAACAGGGTTGTCATCCAGTCTCTTTGGTAGAGAGAGAGAAAGAGATGAGGAAAACAAACAAGCATGTAAATGGAAATTATCGCGGTCGGAAAAATTATCGAGCTAATTTTTTTTTTATTGTGCACGATTAATTGATTTTTTGACTATTGCGACAGGTCTAATCCAGATTAACGACAGCTAGCCGTGAGCCGTGGTTAACAGCTGGCAAGCTACCAGCTGTTAGCAACTTAGCTAGCTAACAACTCGCTACCTAGTCAGAGCAAACTACCACCAAAATCATATAATTTTTTAATAATACCTACATTTCCCATGATTAAATATAAATCCTTGGTGGCCAGGTGCCGCACTTTTACGTATTTTACGCATCCAGCCACAGCATATTGATATGCATTGGTAGCTACTCTTGAAAGCCTTCAAGCAATCCCCACTGTATGGGGAGGGGTTATGCACATTGCACATGGAAGTCAAATTGGGGCAAGTCTGGGGCAGAAAATAATGGACAAAAGAAAACTGGGGGTAACAAATAGGGATCGGAGCCTAAAATTAAAATCCTCTCCAGGTATCTCAGTCTCTCTCTCTCTCTCTCTCTCTCTCTCTCATTCAAATGGGCAGTTTGGGTGGCCATACTGGGTGAGACCGGTCGTAAATATGGCGGCGTTCTATTTGGTAGTGACGTAAGTGTCATCTATGAATTGATAATAATAAAACTAAAAATATACTCTCTTGAGCAGCAGATCAGCATGTTAGAATGATTTTTGAATGATCATGTGACCCTGAAGACTGGAGTAATGATGCTGAAAATTTAGCTTGGCCATTACAGGAATAAATTACATTTTATTTACATGTATATGTAAATATGCATAAATAAAGCAAAACACATTATGCATGAAATCTAGTTGTCATTATAAGCATTACACTGAATAAATAAAGCTGCTTTGAAAGACCCTGTGTCACGAACTGCTCCGAGACACGAAGGTTGAGATCCAAATGCAGCTTTAATGAAGGGGCAATCCAGACTCGTAATCCAAATATACAGGCAATAGGTCCAAACACAGGTAGGCAGTCCAAACAAACAAACAAACAAACAAAACAGGCAGGGGTCAAAAGAGTAATGCACGGAACAGGCAAGAAATCCAAAAACCAAGAGACATGAAACCAGGGAAAACGCTCGAAAATGCAGTGCAACAACATACAAAACTTTGCAGTGAGTGAATGAGTGAACATGGTATAAATAGGCAGCCCGTTCTCATCCCAAGGCGTCATAAACTGAAGCTTTTGACATTTCGTCTAAATCCAACGCACATGGCACCCTTTAGCGTCAATATGAGATGCAGATATATATGGTCCCAGAAGGCGCCTCCTAGTGGTCTAACCCTAACCCTACCCCAGACCTAAACCTACCCATAACTATATTGACGCTAAAGGGTGCCATGTGCGTTGGATTTAGAAGAAATGTCAAAAGCGTCAGTTTATGACGCCTTGGGATGAAAATGCGTTGCAATAGGCTGATACTAACAAGGTAATGAGATACAGGTGAATGCAATCAGTGACGAGTCCGGGTAGTGAGTTCTGGGAAATGTAGTTTGTGAGAGTGACAATAGTCCAGGGTGAAGTGCCCTCTGGAGGCTCTCAAGCAACTGTTACACCCTGAGTGACCCTGAATAAATGAATGGCACTGTACTTTATTTATTAGTGCTTCAATATGCAATATTTCGTCTTTATATTGCTTTTGATGACATATTAGTGTCTCAGAGTAAATGTTTTTCTGAAATATAAAATATTTTACCCTTTAAATGAATAGTTTACCCATAAAATTGTATTTCTCACCATTTACTTAAAAAAAAAAAAATTGAAGAATCGATCTGGTTCCTCCTTTTCTACGCAAGCTTTCGATCTTCAAAAAGGATGCAAAAGCACCCTAAATGTGGTTCTTATGACTTGTGCACTCTATTGCAAGTTTTCTGAAGCCATTCAACAGGTTTATGTAAGGAGCAGACTGAATTTTTTTTTTTTTCATTGATAACACCTCTCCTTCATAAGCTTCTAACCATAAGCAAAATAGCATAATAGTAATTCTTGTCTTAAATAGTATAATATTTAAAGATGCTATCGGCAAAATGTGTGCAACATGCCAATAAGCACCAGTATTTCCTAATCGTCATACTGTATATACCTACTTTCTAGTCTTGACAGTTCTTGAGTAGGCCTATTCAATAGATACCTCAGACAAGGGGCTTTCAATTCAGCAGCTATCTCTCTCCGACTCTCCCCCAAAGCCTTTCAAACTGACAGGTGACTGACAGCGCAGTTGTCTCTCATTTACAGCCACCACGAATGACAAAATGCACACTGGGAAAACACTGTTGTTGAAATAGGCTGTACACATGCGGTGTGGGAGGAGGGTGATAAAATTCAAGCGGTCACTCTGTCATTGTGCTGTTAAAAATGTGTACAATTCAGATATTTCCATCAGTGTTGATGATGTGTCTGAGCTCTAGGCACCAAATTCCCATATTCTATATGAAGCACAAATTGTCATTTTCAATTTCATGACAGTGCGGCATCATGTGTGAAGACAGCAACCAATAACAATGGGTCGACATTTCAGAAATGTTAGTGGCCCCAGAAAGTATTGGGCACTTTATACACAAACAACAAAACAAACAATCGATGATGAAACCACGTGAGAGTGGAATTTATTTTAAAGATAGGCAAGCACTTTTACAAGATTTCTATTTCAAAGTAATGCTTCTGTTGAACTTTCTATTCATCTAACAAAGTAAAAACAGTAATTATGACATGGCGTGAACGCATATGTGTCATGTTCTCATTGGTTCATTGTCTTGTTAATCTTGTTATCAGTTCTGTCTTATTATTGGTTCATGTTTATTAGTTCCACTTCGTCATTGGTTGTTGTTGTCATGTTTTTTTCCCCATGATCATGTATTTAAGGCCTCTTGTTTGCCATGTTAATTTGTCGTGTATTGAAGTTATGCTGTTCCAGATCATTGGCTCGAGTCGAGTTTATAGCTTATGTTTTAGATTTATTTTAATGGTTTATGTTATACATTTTGGGTTTTGGTTAACTGTAAATAAACTGGACTTGTGTTCGTTCGTCGTCGTTCTTGGGTATCATCGTCTCCATCTGCTCCACGTCAGCCTCGTGACAAATATTTCACAATATTGCCATACTTTTTATGATTTTTAAATATTTCAGGGGCGTATCAGTATCTACATCTTTTGGTAACCACTGTATCCTGACATATTTTTTATAACATAACATGCAGTTAGATTTGCTGCACTGCTGCTAAATAGCTCAACTTAGACTCAGTGAACAAGCTCTGTAGACAAAGCTGTTTTACCATTTGCACTGAACTTGGGGAAAGCTCTCTTAATTACATCCCTTTTTTTAATTATGTGGCTTGACATTTACCATAGGCTTTCCTAAGTTAACGCTGACCAACTTTTGATCTGGGAGTCAAAATATCCCAGACCTGGAGAACAGAATAAAAGACTTCTCTATTCTCTCTGCTGTTTCATTAAGCAATTTCACAACATCCTGAGAAATGTCACCACTCAGGCATAACACATTACCTTTCATAAAATTTACATGAGTAAATGTCAATAATCCCACCTGCTCTCACCAGAGATCCACACAAAGGATAACGATTAGGATGAAATGGAGAGTGTTTGTGATAGAAAGTAAAGTTTAACCCCAGTTTATATATAATCTATGCTTCATCAAAACTCAACATAGCCATTTAGGATCATATTTGTATTAATGATGTAACTATTTTTTAATCCACAACATCAAATACGAATAAGAAAAAATATAATAAACCAGACATTAAACAAGACATTAAGCATGTAGTTAATTAGAGATATAGTTCAATTAAAATTAATGTTATGTCCTGGCTCCTTATGTAACTGTGACCTTGATTTTATTAGACATTCTGTCTTATTATTATTGACATTATTAAACCTGGGAGTCCAAAAGAGTCAATTCTTCTAAACATTATTAATCAAGAATTGATTTCCAAGGCTAGAATTGATCCCCCTAATCATTACACATCCCAGAAGAGCTCTAACAGCTAAATAGGGGCTTTTGGTTCATCCCAGCGACTCTTCTGATTCTGTTCACAAAATCAACTCGTTCAGATTGGTTCACTGCTTCGTTCAGTGACTCTGCAAGTTAGGAGTGAATACTCAATATTGTCACTGTAACTGTATTTTTTCAAAACCACACAGTTGTTCACTTCCGTAATACCATAACTAATCAACACGGCTCATTTCATTGAAGCAGAGGTAAGTGAACACAAAAGCGAGCTTTAATATAATGGTGATGCAATATCGATCAAAACGTTAAGTGTTAGTTCACCCAAAAATGAAAATTCTGTCATTAATTACTCACCCTCATGTCGTTCCAAACCCGTAAGTCCTTCATACATCTTCGGAACACGAATTAAGATCATTTTGATAAAATCCGAGAGGTTTCTGAACCATCAATGGGCAACAACGTCATTGCAACTTTCAAGCCCCAGAAAGGTAGTAAAGACATAATAAAAATAGTGGTTCCAAACGTAATGTTATGAAGCGACGAGAGTACTTTTTGTGCAGAAAAATAGCGACTTTTATTCAACAATCTCTTCTCTTCAACGTCATTCTCCTACGCTGTTGACGTAGTAAACACAGTGCAGTACTTCCGGGTTCTACGTCAAAGATACACTGTAAAATTCATTGTAAGGGAAACATCAGCCAATTTAATTAAATGGAATCGTGTTTGACAAATGTACTCTCATAATTAAATAGAAAACGTGCAAACAAGAATATGCATCACACTACAGATCTGCCTTGGCTTCCTTCATTAAAAATAAACATTACACATTTGGCCCCCCACACAGGGAATGTTTTGGCTGTTTTCTGTGGCTTGTTGCACTCTAATCTACAAGCATGACACCTCAGCTCTTTTCATAACAGACCATCCAGGGGTGACCAATCCAATCAGGCTGTTTAATCCACCAAATCTAGTCCCTGGATCCCGACCTTATGCATCTATTAGTAGAGCTGATCCCACTAGGTAATTGGAAGACTGCAGTGCTCATCTACATAACTCCCTTCCTAAATATTCTAGCCGGTTTGTCAAGTCAGCACTGCAATGTTATATTCCAAGAAGGTACAAAGGGATATTCCATCCTTGAAATGTGAAATTCATGAAAAATCATGAAAAATTCAGTAATATGCTCATTTCAAATATTAATGAATAAGTACTGGTGTAGCAGTTAAAGCTCCTGGCTTGTAATAAGTAGCTGGTTTAAACCCCACCAGGACCATCACCATTGTGTACTCGAACAGGGTACTTGGTCCACCCTCTAATGAGTGTGCTGTAATGTTGCTAGGAATACAAATTAATAACTACAGTATTTTCTGGAAAAGTCAAAATTGTATTGTTGAGGGGGAAAAAAAAACTAAAAAAGTCACATCAGTGTATAAGACTTTTTTATTGTTACATAAAAAATGAGGTAAAATACTGGTAAATAAAATAAAATTTTTACAAAAATTACAAACACTATAAACATGTATTCTCAGTCCACAGCAAATCCTTCATGTAACAGTATTCTAGGGAGACCCTAAATGGACATGATGGACAACAAATATTTCAATGGGGGGAAAAAATTCTCTTTTTTTCTCTCTTTTGTACAAAAATACAGTCCTTGCAATTAAAAGGTTTTATTTTTCCAACGACAGCAACGACCGGTATCCAGTAGCCACCATCCAGTGGTTTAATCGCGGTCAGTGTGAATGGGGCTTTAGAGTAACTTGATCATAAAGCTCATATTTATTTCCTGCACAAATAATTCTTTATTCATTTATTTATGTTTTTACGTTAAACTATAATGTATGCATTTCACTTTGAGTGTGTCTGGTAAAGGAATGTGGAGCACTATCAGGGATAGATGATCAGATAGAATATCTGATTAGGACTTCAAGTGAAATCAATCATATATTTTTACACAAGCAAATTCCTCCATAATGATCCAGCATTCACCCAGAACTTCTAGTTGAGCTGGAACGCCCACTGCAAAAGACAGGGGTGTTAAAGAATTGAAGCTTTATGCCATCTATGCTGTCGATATACCACAGAAAATACTTGTCGATAACGGTCCCTTTTGAAAGTTTAGACTGCGATAAAATCCTGTGCAAAGGATGTATCCAATTTTCAGCATCTGTCATGATCATGTAATGCTGGTAAACCCTGTAACTTTTACATGATATGCTCAAGTATTTACAGTAGTGGTCAAAAGTGATATGTGGATTGACATATTTTCCCCCTTTGTTAAAATATTATAAAAAAAATGCTAAATGTTTTGTAAGCATATTGCATATTTATGATTGGAGTCAGTTGTTTTATTCGTGATAACACACTGAAACATGCCACCAGATTGTGCGGACATAATTTCTGGCCAGGCTGTCATACAAAGAAATTATGAACACATGCAAAAACAAGAGAGAACAAACAAAATATTAGTCTAAATATATAGTCAATGTCCTGCAAGTTTTTTTTGCATAGTAAAATAAACCTAGCTTGCCATTTTTTTGGCAAATAAATTTTATTTTGGATAATTAAAATGTGTTTTCCCTCATATTTAACAATTATAAAATATTTCCCTCATACTTTGATGGTTTAATCAAACTTGTAGGGTCAATAAAACGAAAATATCCCCTCCAGACATCACTTTTAGCCACTGTATATAGTTGTTCTTTTATATTTATGATGCTTGGCAATTTTAAGCAAATTTGGAAGACATGTAATGCATAACTCATAATGTTGTCAACAAAATGTGGGAAAAGTAGTCTTGGTTATGTGGTTGCAGCATCTTTAACTTTTTTTTATATATATAATTTGCGATATTTTTATTTTACAGAATTTTTATATGGCACATTTTTGTGTGGACACCAAGACGACAAGCAACCACTTTCTGGAGGTGGATCCAAGTTAAAATGAAGAATAACACAGATGAAGAATGTCACAGATGAAGAATATCAAAGAAGAATAATATCACAGATGCTTCTTATAATGCTTAACCCAGAACATGCTTTTATTTTAAGAAAACACATTAAATATAATATTGTCATATTGTATTACTCCACAGTGTTTTACACAAGGAGTGCAGGAACGTAAAATGGCCTAAAAAGTTCTAAACTAAATTAGACGGCTATTCTTACTGCTAGCAGTGCAATGCCAATTTAGTCCATTCTGGGACCTTCAATTGATGCTAAAATCAAATCATCACAAAGCTAGTTTCTCTAAACAAACTTGAACGAAGTAGCGAGAAACAAATTTACTAAACATTTACTCAATCGAAAAAACAAACCACCCTTGAGGAATTTCAACATCCTCCTTTCTCTTTCCATCGCATAATATCTCATTTTCCCAGTAGTTCCCTAGTCATGTTGCACACGGTCACCAGTGCGGGCACAAGAGGTTTGGAAACTGATTCCTCTTAAAACGAGACGTCTGTGGCCTCTCTGAACACACTGCCCCTATAGAGAGACCCACGCTCTACAGTATTCCAAGCATTCAGTCCTCAATAGAATGAAATCGAGGAGACCAGAGAGGTGACTCCACAGTGGGCGAACACAGTAGGATCGTCTCACGGATGATTTAAAGGACCGATAACCTCTGGAACACGCTGCTCGGAGAATAAAGTTCAGACACGGCCTCCACCAGCAAGCTAAACTGTTGGAGACGCCGCTAGCTGGTAAATAATATCTCTAGCACAGCATCCACATCAGGCTTTCTGTGATTTCGCCTCCTGCTTCAAGATCCTCTCATTAGGTTCTTTGTGTTGCATGAGCTTTCTCCATGGATTTGTGGGTGTTCTTCTCTGGAGATCTCGGCTTGGATTTAATAACAGTATTAGAGAGCGGCAGAGAATTCAATTGAAGCTAGAATCTTTGAGACCAAGTCCAAGATGCTTTCCATACTTATTTCATAAGAGAAAGCACACGCACTCACACACACACACACACACACACACGTTTACCAGATTTACAAATGAGGACGTCCCTGAAGGGAGGTTCTTGGAGATTTTTTCAGGTTTTGGTCACTTCTGGGTAATAATTTGTCCCCAAAATATAGTTAGTAGGCACGCACACGCACCTACGCACACACACACACACACACAATGAATAATTTGACAAATAGGTCTACTCTAAATCATAGACCTCGACCAGATGAGTTTGAACTTTTAGTTTCTAGTTTACATTTTATATATATTCAAATAGAAAACAGTTATTTTAAATTTGAATAATGTTACACAATATTACTGTTTTACTGTATTTTCAATCAAATAAATGCAGCCTTGGTGCATTTTTGAATAGTGGGCTGAGCACACATTTTACCATACTGTTGGTATATTAAACTTTAAATATAATTAAAAACTATTTACATATAAGGCCAGCAGCAGCCATGCACGTTTTGTCTTGTTTTTGCCAGATGATAAAAAAAAAAATTATAGAAGTCTATAAATGATAAAGACTGTGCAACAAAGAAAAAAGTTATTTATAAAACGGACATAAAAATAATGCATGGCCTGTGTTGGCTTCCATACCTTGGAAAATTCTATTTTTTTTTTCAATTCCGTCTGGTGCTGCTATTGTCACATACATTTTACACTTCACCTTTAACTTTAGTGACATACCTTTGTAAGCCTGTCAGTCATTGTGTTCACATTTGGACTGAATTACTTCAGGAAACCTGGAAAAACTGACAATTTCAGGGAAGATATTTGGCCTTCTGAAGTTCCCACAATCACGACAAAATTGCACACATACTTCCCAGGCTCAGCAGAGTCGTTTCCAGATCAGTCGATCAAACCATTAACCTGCACATAGAGTGCATCCACACACTGAGCAGATTCTAGATCATTTCACCAGTCCACCGATAAATGTGTTCATGAACGATACACCCAGTCAACCTCCCACCGAAAAATAAATCATACAGTGATACATCAGTGAGCAAGTAAATGAGTTCATATATCAATCACTCAACCAGAGCTGCCCATTCAATTGAGTACAGCGGAAACAGATGCAATTTGGAAGTCAGAGTGATAAGGACCATCAAACTGAAGTGCTTGTTGTGACTTTGTAAACATGTAAATGTGTTTAAACCTGTAACTGGAAACTGTGAGCACAGCACAGGCCTGAAAAAAACAGGATGAGCACACAGACGTGATTTTACCATCACAGATGAGGGTAAAATATGTAATTTCTGTATAATCAACAGATGTGGGGTTACAGATGACATATTGACACTGAATGAGCCACATATTTCAGAACTATTTTAATGGCTATATTTTAACTGAACGGGATTCTGAATAGAGTCCAAGAGGAATAGAGTGTATGTTTAGACTATTGATTCACAGCAGAATAAAATAAGGTTGGAATTTACAAAGAGACAGAAATACTAAATGAAATGCGCCTATGAAATTCAAAAGAGCGACTGGAAGGATCAAGTGGGAATAGTGGGATAAACAGGAGTATAGTCAGTAACTAATAGTCACGCCAGTAACCACATGATGGCGGGTTTTGTTTTGAGTGGTGTTTGCTTAAGTAAGCATCACTATTAGTACTTATATACTGTACTTAGGTTAAAGTATTTTGTTTTGGATCTAGAGACTAAAATATCATAAAGACTTGAGGGTGGTCTCGTTTGACCTAACCTTAAAACCACCCACAATACTCTAACATCGTGACAGTGAGTTTAGCCTTGGCAATCACTTCACACATTTTCTTCAGAAAATGTAAAAGCCTTCAATCCTGCGCTTTTATCTTTTGTCTTTTTTTTCTTTTCTCAGACCAAGCATTGTATTGCAATGTTGGCTTGGAGATTGTATAATTATTTCATGACTAATAATGTGCTCCATTATGTAATTAGATCTTTTGTAATTAAAATGAGTTGTTTGTAATTATATCTGATCAGAAAATGAGCCATAATAAAGTTTTGAAGAAAAAAATGAAACCTGGAAATTAGGATGTTAAGAGAAATCACGTCTAAAAATGATAAAGATTAACCAGAAAGTCTGAGCCTATTTTAGGATAGGATAGATCACCAAAATATGAAAATTCCTATTTTTTTTACTTGACTTCATCTCCAAAACTGTATGACCTAATTACCTAAATAGTAATTTGCATTATGCTATTTCCAATTTTGATTAGATAGATATATAGATGGATAGATAGATAACAATTTAAATTTTGGGGTAAACTATTCTTTTAATATCTATATATTATGTATATTTAAAATAAGGTAATGGCTCCTTGTGAACACTGCATCACTGTCCAGGCGGCTGCTTGGTTGTACAGATAAGGCTGGTCTGATCGATGGTGTGGAAAAGAGGCTAATGAATGAGCCGACTAAAGGAGCTATTGATCCCTCACACCACAGACTTATTATCACACTAATTGCATCAAGCTCAACTTGCCGGTGTGGCACTGTGGGAAGGAAATGGCTCTCGGCCTGTCAACATCTCCATCAGGTCTCACGGGTACATGTGTATTGCGGTGGAACACGCTGGATAGATTTATAGCGATGAGGTTTG